>JAECUM010001158.1:0-39648 GCA_016617855.1 Megalonaias nervosa
TATATATATATATATATTGTTACGTGTCTAGGCTCGTACAAAAGTAATAAGAAAAGAGTGAAGACAACAAGCTTTGTAAAATTTAACAAAATAATTTATTTCCCTAGAAAAACAATGAAAACATAAGAAAAAGAACGTACGGTTTATGAATCAAATCCAAAATTAATCCAAGGTTTAAAAATTACAAAGTCTTATCAATAAAAAGTCCTAAGTGAATCACAGTTCGAATCCCGATGAAATTCCAAGATGGAAGGCGATGACGTATGCCGTAACCTTCAAAGTGTTGCCGTGTCAACAGTTCCTTGTTGAATCACAGAAAATAATATTCCAGTTTTTAAATTCCGAATAATTTTCAATAAATGTCTTTGTCCAAGAATCAATGTATGAGCACTAGTATTCCAGGGTAAATAAATTACTAATTCCAAAAATAAAAAATTCAACTCAAACTGGTCACAACAAAACACCTTTGAGCTTCAAAGGTTTAAAGCACAACTGGCTCTTTATTCTTATAACATTGAGTTATAAAACTATCTAAAACGCAAAACAGATTCCCGCATGAGGGTCACGTAATCATTTTCCCAGTATAACGTCTGCATATCGCCCTTGCCACAGTACTGAAACTACTCTTCTGAAAGTAGTCAATGACCTTCTCTCTGCTTTGGATGGCGGAAAGATTACAGTCCTCACTCTCCTTGACTTGTCTGCAGCATTTGACACTATAGACCATGATATATTACTTTACCGTCTCCAGCATGTATTTGGCATTCATGATACAGCCTTACTATGGTTCAAGTCCTACTTGGTCAACAGGACACAAATTGTGTCCGCAAATGGAAAACACTCCAGCCCAGTTGATCTATGATGTGGTGTTCCACAGGGGTCTGTTCTTGGACCTGTTCTCTTCATTCTATACACTCAGCCACTCTCAAGTGTCATAGATCATCATCCACTGTCTCACCAATTGTATGCTGATGACACCCAAATATACAAATCTAGCCATCCAGCTGAAGTTGAAGCTACCATCCAAGGTGTAGAGAGGTGCATTTCTGATGTGAAATCATGGATGACATGTAACAAGCTGCAGATGAATGATGATAAAACTGAAGCCATTCTGATTACAACAAAAAGACTTTCTCATTCACATCCTTTACCTCAGACAATAAATATCAGCAACACCAGCATTAAATTCACACAGTCAGTACAAAACCTATTTGTTACTCTCGACAGTACTCTCTCATTGCACCAACATGTCATGAACATATGCAGGGCTGCATATCTTGAGCTGAGACGCATCAGCTCCATTCGCAAGTATCTTTCAGTTGATGCCACTAAAACACTTGTGTGTTCCTTAGTACTTTCAAGACTGGACTATTGTAACTCAATTCTGTCTGGTTCGTCTCAATATCTACTTCAGAAACTTCATAAAGTTCAAAATACAGCTGCTCGAATCACCCTTAGAGTACCACGATCAGAGCACGCCTCTCCCCTGCTCTGTACCCTACACTGGCTATCCATACGATCCAGAATTAAACACAAAATTTGTTCTCTGTGCTACGTTTCACTGACGGGCTCCAGTCCAACATACCTATCTGACCTCACCCATGTGTACACACCTGCAAGATGCTTACGCTGCTCTTCTGACACTCGTATTCTCATTATTCCCACTATGAAGATGAAATCATATGGACAACGCTCTTTTGCATACCAGGGCCCAGCAACGTGGAATGAATTGCCCACTGCACTTAGACACAAAGACACAGTGATCTCATTCAAGAGCACTCTTAAAACTCACCTATTTCAACTGCAAGAACAGACTTAAAGACCTAATAATGTATCCTTGCCTTAAATATTTACAGCATATTTTCTGTTTCTACTTTCGTGGTGTTTGTTTTTAATTTTGTAATCATATCATTATATATGTTTTTTAAGTGCTGTCAAATGCTGTAAAGCGCTTAGAGCTTCTAAAGATTAGGCGCTATACAAAGTCCTCATTATTATTATTATTATTATTATTATTATTATTATTATTATTATTATAACGTAAAAACATTACATGCCGATTATCACGTACGCTAGGTATGGCCTTAGCTAAAATCAATGGTTTTTACTCTGGGGAAAAAAATTAAAAAAGTTGTTTACTCCAAACTCTATCTGATTTCTGAATCAAGGTCAGCAAATAGATACAATGTTTCTGGTGTTGGCTGTTTATCAGGTCAAAGAGAACTGAATTGAATTTCTAAAAAAAATATCAAATCCAGTAGACAAAATTATCATTACAATAACATGTAATGGAATAAAATAAAAATAAAAAAATTTAAAACAAACAAACAAGTAATTATATATATATATATATATATATATATATATATATATATATATATATATATATATATATATATATATATATACACACACACATACATACATACATACATGCATATATGACTTGGCCTTGAATTCATATTATATATATGGTATTATGATAGTTGTTGTTGTGGGGTTCAACGCCATTTATTAGCACAAGATAGACTATATATACTGGTGAAGGATGAACCCGGAAAAAACCCGAGAGGAACCACCGACCCACAGAAAGCTACAGGCAAGGTTTTTCACATTGGCCGAGCCCGTATGATGATAGTGTTGTACTATATACCTGCAATTTCATTATGCATACATGCAGATTAGAGGACTGTATTTTTCATTCTAAATGTATATGCCTGGATGTATATAACTGTATGCAATGAAAAAGTTACACATAGGTGGTTGAAAAGAATAATGCTCTGTAATATGGTAGTTAAAACATGAACAGCATTTTAAAGTAAAACGTCCAATATTAGCATATCCAATGATTGAAATACAAGCACATTTTTCTTCTACTGATAACTGGAAGAGCAATTATCTAAGCCAGCTAATGAGGTGCAATCGGCACGGATCTTCAGAAAGGTTTGTTGATATCGATATGGACGGGAGACGTGGAATGTTCAAGCAGAAGCTTATAAAGGCCATTTTTAGCGACAGGTTGGTCAAACATGAAGTACAAATGTTTACAATACGATAAGAATCTGTACAAGACTACATCACGTAAATTCAATGAGTATATCAATTATACCTCAATGACTGATTGACAGCATGGCAGCCCTTTATCAACCACAGAAACACATTATAACGGTTCTCATTTAAAGGATATAGGCATGCATGTTCTTCTTCTTCCAATAAGTTACAATACCGCTCTCTGGTATTTTTCCTTGCCACGTAAAATTACGTTGTTGTTGTTATAGGGTTTAACGCCATTTTTCAGCACAAGATAGGCTATATATGGCGGCCAGCATAAATGGTGGAGGAAGAACCCTGGGAAAACCCCGGAAAGAACCACCAACCCACGAGAAGTTACTGGCAAGCTTTCTCACATACCCCCATTGGCCGAACCCGAGACTCGAACCCACGCAGACAGAGGTGAGATGGCAGTGATCCGTAACGGTGAGCGCTTTAGACAACTCGGCCACTCGGGGCCACGGTAAAATTACATGAGTGGGACAAGAATATCGTGTACCCGTTAAAATAATCTATGTACAGTGCAGTTAGAAACAGTACTTGAATGTGTAGCTGGACGGCATGCACCTGTGATTAAAAGATACCGAGGGTGGCACAATTAATAGCTGTCTGTGGCAGAGCGTTCCAGAGCTGAGTACCATCTGGGAAGAAGGAATGCTTGTATATGTTTGTCCTCGCAAATGGGACCAAGCATTTTGGGCTATGGTCGTGTGTTGATTGTGTTGGTATTAAGTATCCTGATGGTACTCAACAAATTCGTGGACAGTCCAGAATATTATTACCACTCTAGCTCGTGTTCGTCTCTCATGGAGGGAGGGCAACTGTAGCACTGTAGCTGTTGTAGCATAGTTGTACCACTGCTAAATGTGTGTTAACTACAGTGATGAACCATGCCGCTTTTCGATGGACAATCTCCAGTTTGTTGATGTATACCTTGGTATGCGGTTCCTAGATTAATCCTCCATATTCCATGATAGGACGAACTAGTGTCTTATATCATAGCTCTTTAATCTTGGCTGACATTGGTAAATGTTCTCGGTATAAAAGCAAGGGTGGAATTGGCCTTTCTGACAGTGGCATTTTATGTATTCCGGCATAGCGATTTATGCATGTTGATTCCGAGGTATTTTGCGGTGTCTATGGTATCTAGCGTCAAGCCAACGATACTATATGGCATATCAATGATCTTCCTCCTGCTGGTAATGTGGAGAACTTGACATTCTAGGGATGGACCACCATCATCCTAGCCATTTCTCAGTTCTGTAGTTTGTCCAGGTCAATTTGTGGGCTTTAGCATGCGCTACTGACTTAATCTTTCTGAACAAGATGCAGTCATTTGCAAAAAGGCTTGCAATGGATTGTTTGGATATGGATTCTGATAAGTCGTTCATGAACAGTAGAAAAATCAGGGTCCAAGAAGAATTCCTTACTCTACGGTCAGAATTCCCGAGGTTGCTCCATCAAGAACGATCTGAAGAGTTCTGGATCCCAAGAAGTCTTTCATCCATCGGTGTTTGCTGCCCCTGATGCCACAACAGTCCAGCTTGTAAAGCAGGCGGTGGTGAGGGATATCATCAAATGTCATAGAGAAATTGAGTACGATGATGTCAGTTTCATCTTGGTTGTCAGTTGACTTGGCTATGACTTGGATAGTGATAATTAATTGAGTTTTACAAGATCTTCTTTGGTGGAACCGATGTTGTGCATCTGAAAGTATTTTCTTAAAATCCAGGTGTTTCATAATAGAGTTTCTCATAATATGCTCAAGGACATTACAGGTTACAGATGTGAGGGAGGCTGGCCGATAGTTTTCTCCTTTGTTTTTTTCCCCCTTCCCTCCTTTCTTGAATATGAGAACAACATGGGCAGTTTTCCACTCCTCTGCACAGTGCCACTTTTGGCTAATGCCTGGAAGGACAGGGCAAAAGTTGATTAAGTCCAGCCGCTATGTCCTTCAGGAGCTGTGTTGGGAGTTGATCCGGTCCTGTAGCCGCATGTGTTTAATTCACCGAGAAGATTTCCAACACAAGCTGGGGTTATTTCAATACGGCGCATCTCCGTGTGTTGGCTGCAACCTTTGTCCCTCATCATGGAGGCGTTCTCATTCTTGCTGAAGGCTGAGCTAAACCGTGTGTTCCTGATGTTGGCTTTAATCTTGCTATCAGAATAGGTGATCCCATCAGCAGCTTCAGTAGAGCAACTCCAGTACTGTCACACTTGCCATTTATGAATGACCAAAAATTTTTAAGGTTGTCACCAGATGATGAATTTTTACTTGAGTTCATGTAGTTCTTATCGGCGATTCTAGGATGTGAAACATGAAAAGATATGGTCACCGTTTAGACAGCATGATACTTTTGTCTATGAGACATTAATGAACATTTCCTCCAAGATCTTAAATTTATACAATAATTTCCCAGAAATAAAGCGCAAAAATCGGAACAGTCTGAACTTAATGAAATAAGGAATAATCTTTCTAGAAGGAAAAATTCAGTTTATGTAGGAAAGTCGATAAGTCATCTTCGCTAGCCTATGGTTCCAACATGTTGACACTATCTACACCTTGGCGGATCGAACATATATTTCATTGCTTTGTCCTAGCGACGTCTTTTGGATTTCATGATTTAGTATGTAATGCCACCTAACCAATAACGTGTAATAGCGGTGCAGAATTGGTGGAGGCACTTTACTTCAAAAGGATACTTTGTAAGTTTACATCGAAAGTATGACTACGTACCAGAGAGAAGCCATTACATGAGTATTTAAGGGAAAGGATGTATTTTTGAAAACACGGACCGGCAGTGGAAAATTGCTTGCTTATGAGTCCATTCCAACTGTGTTTTCGTCTTGTCTCGATCATGATGGAACAATGTTCAAATTTGAACAACTTGATTTTGACTGGATGCGGTATCTTGCCAGTGAAATTCACAGACCCGAAACACAGAAATATCTCATCTTAAATCAAACTTGATATTTCCAGTAGTTTTTGAGAATAGCTTTCATATTGAAAACGCTTTGTTATTTCCTTATATAACAAAGATTTTCAAGAGAACTTTTACAAAAGTTACAGAAGAGCATCTTTGAAGTATAACATTAGGGGAAAAATAGTTGTTTAGCACTGGTTCTCATTCTTCGCAACCCGAAGATCCGATATGTTAACCCTATCTACACTTTGGCGGATCGGGCAGATAGTTTGATGCTTTGTCCAAGCGACAGAAAAGTGCATTTCACGAGTTGCCTCCCTTAGTATATAATGCCAACTAACCAATAGCGTGTACCAGCGGTGCACTGCATATCGGCCGAAAACGGAGGAGGCAATTGACTTCAATAGAATACTTTGTAAGTTTAACATCGAAAGTATGACTACGTACTAGAGAGAAGTCATCACAGGTATATTTACATGAAAGGTATTTGAACGAAAATCATGGACCGGCAGTGGAAAATTTCTTATTTACGAGTTAATTCAAGTTGTGTGCTCCTCTTGTCTCGATCTTGTAGGAACAGTGTTCAAATTTGAACAATTTAATTTTGAGTGAATGCGTTGGCTTGCTGCAGCATCCATTAAATTCACAGTCCAGAAGCACATACATATCGGATCGATCGTCCAAGGCGTAGATAGGGTTAACATTTCGGAACCTTGGCTAGCGAAGATGACTAGTACTACGATTTGCATGAAAATGACCCCAAGTTTCTAAGTTTAGAGTCATCACAATTATATATGCAATACTGATTTGATGAAAGGACGTTGTCCAATCCAATTCATATAATATTGGCATTATTAATTTGTTGAGCTTGCGTTCATCTCGTTTTATAAATAACAACGAACTGAATACTGTCAAGACTAAAACTTAAACGATTTTCAGGATTGGCCAAAAAATGCAACTGGTCTTTTTCAAACCTACACCTCACCTAAATATTGCACCCCCTCCCCCTATCTATTGTAAATTTTTATTAAAACTGAACATTTTCACTCCCAGCTCCCTCACACACATACACCATTCAATGACCCTTGTAGCAAATTTTACTATATACGTTAGTGGCAAAATTATTTGTGCTATATATGCAAGAAAAACTGTAGCTATACCCTTGTTAGCACTAACAAGTTTTATCTCGTGTAGGCGAGACGGCAGGAGGACACTAGTTAGTCCAATTGTTAGCATTATTGTTCAAAACTCTTTGAACCTTTAGTTACACAATAATCAAGAAAGTTTTAGACAAACGTTAACACATCGAATATTACAGAAACACACACTAGGAGTATATTTCAATTATTTGCATGTATTTTCGCCGGGGTGGGGGTGGGGGTCAATATTCAACGTGCGTGGAGTCTATTATACAATGGGTTTCTCTGAAAGGGGCCATTTTTCAATCGAGAACGTGTCGCTAGTAAGCTGAGTCGCGTTCCGGGAACCACTTTCAACTTAGTACACGATTCCTCGTTACAGCGGTTCCCAGGAAATTGATATGTTAACTCGACTATTAGAAGACAGGCCAACCTACGGGGAAGTGCGTAACACTTTACTGTTATAAGGCATAAAGTATGAAGACGGGCAAGCTTTTACGCACTGCGGCAGAGACACATTCAACTTTCACTCGAAGCGAAACCAACCCCTACTGACACAGGAAACCATAATAAATAATACTGAAAAGAAATACATTACAAGTGATTGATTCACTCAGTATAGAAAAACCTATAGCGGAGAATATCGATATCTTCATTACTGAAATTACAATAGAAATTCCACTTGAAGTAACGGTATAAAGGCTCATACAAGAAACTGACTTTAGACATTGTAGAATCGAACATGGCGACGTATGCGCACTATCCAACTGTACAAAGCGGGGCCAGGGTAGCCCAAATAGAGAAAGACCAGGTTACGAAGCTAAAGATATTCTTCTATATCCATGGGTTCTTGGTCAAGCCTTGGTATAGAGGACGTATCTTACACAGTAAATGTAACAAATGTAGAAAAAATGGGCACGATCAGAGGCGCTGCACCCCGGGAAGGGAAAAGCAAGAAATCAACATAATGATGGAGCCCGTAAGACTGAGTAACAATCGAATCAATACGGGGAGCCAAAATCAACAACACTACGAAGAAGAACCCCCTTTTTCACGGAAATATCTCCTGAATTAGGGCGATAAACCAGTCCCTCACCCGTGATGATACTTATCGGCGGTTTAGGAGCTGATAACGGCTATTGATTAAAACCGGCTAAGGGCGGCAGAAAAACTTTTCCGCATACATCGGTGTACAATTTGCAGATTTACCGGTATTTCTCGCTGCTGTGGAGTTACCGACGACTGAAGGTTCTTATGGTGACATTTAAATTATATTTCCGGAGCAAATCGTATGTTTTGCGATTTATCAATCCATGTGGAATAGCGTTTTGAATTTCGCGTTAGATATGGCTATTACCAAATACCGGCAAGTGTCTAAAGTGTACGCAGGTGTGTTCCGGAAAGATTTGCATGCAACAAAATTGCATATTTTAATGAATAAGTGTACACCGAAATCGAAAAGAATCACCAACAGATGATGTTACAGCCGGAAACAGAAACAATGACAACAGAAAGGAGTAAAGGCAGTAGTATAGGAAAATGGGGTTAGTAACGCACTCCCTCCTACAAGGCCTCAAAACAGCCTACAAAGCCTTAAAATTGACCAAAATCTGAGTTTTTATGTCAAAAAGGGGGAGGGAAATAGACACTAAAAAGCGATTTGGGGGGTTAAACAAATGATAAAGTCCAAAACTGAAAGAGGGAGTTTTAAGGCTATAAACAACGACTCGAGGCTTATAAACAATGAAGATATTAAATAAGCCTTAAATCAGTCTGAAGAGCCTTAAATAAAAAATGTAAAAAATAGCTAAGTAGCGCACTAAAACAACAACGATACCTTCAATGATTAAATAGAGCCTTATAAAATGTCACTCCCTACTAGCAACACTTAAATAGGCCTGAAGAACCTTGTATAAAAAATGCCTACCAGCGTAAACAAATAAGTCTCAAATCATAATGAATAGACGTCGATTTACAATCGCCGGTCAAACTTAGGTATCGTCAATGACTTTAAACTTGGGGTATCGTCAATAATTTTAAACTTGGGTATCGTCAATGACTTTAAACTTGAGTATGATTAGACCTAGATTTACAATCGCCGGTCAAGTCAATGACTTTAAACTTGGGTATCATCAATGACTTTAAACTTGGGGTAGAATCAAACAGAATGAAGCTTGAGTAAAATTATACTCGGTCTAACTTTATTCTATAATGTCCATGCGCAAATGTATTTATACCATCACTGCAATAACGTTTATCATCAAAGTTAGTTAATCCTCGTTTTATTATGCGTTCCGTATTAACACTGTGTACATGCGGTCTGAACGTATACATCGTAGCAAAATGCTTGCATGAAGTTCTAAGGACATTTATATAATCGCTATGCTTGATTTCATTCTTAACTACATTCTTCTTAATATCTTTTAACTTCTTCATCTCTTTACTGTCAGCGGTTTTCAGCGAATACATCTTGGAACGTAGCCCAACAAATTCAGCTACCGGTCTAAAACAAAACTCCTCTTTCATTTTCCCCATTACTTTCTTATTGACTGGATCGTGAAATGGCGAATCTCGACTAACGTCTGATAAGTCAAACTTGTCTCGGTGATCATAGATATCCCTATATACGTCTTCGGTAAACACTTGATAAACAAACGAATCAGTATCCGTGAATAACAACTTAGAATTAGGCCATATTTTCTTAGTAAAGTTATAATGAAACTCGTACATGAGGGATTTAGATATCTCCAGCACTGAGGCGCCAACGAATATCGGCTTGTTCAACTTTAGATTGGTTTTATGTTTCTTAACTAGGGAAAGATTTTCGTTAATATGTATTAATCCAGCAAAACTATCTGAAGCTACCAATTTGCTTAATCGTTTCTCCGAGTTAACAATCTCAATATCAACGCGTTTACGAATATTCTCCATGGTTTTGCCAAAGACAGAGTTATTCATTAGTTTGAAAAAGTCCTTCTCGAAATCTGTTGTTGCTGCGGTTCTCATATCATTATTAAACTTAATATACGGCGACATCCATTTTGATTGTCTTACGCGTAATATCCTATAAATTTTTGTCACTATTAATCCGTGTTCAATCGTTTGTTGAATATTTCTATAATGACAGATATAATTTCGTTTGTTAAGTAAATTTGGAACTAATTTCGATACGATACAAGGTTTTCCGCCATGACTCTCTCGTGCTGCCAACTGTTCTCGCGATAACATTGAGTCATGAATTAACATTCTTTCGGGTAGAAAAGGATAATCATTATGAAGGTCATGCAAATGTTCTGGGTAATCAACGTCAACTTCGAGATAATAAGTATGATCGGCATCAGATAAATCTTTCTTAAAGTTACCAGTATCTTCACCAAATTCTGTTCCAGTAACCCATCTATCAACGTCAGGTGGCATCGACTGAGACATCGCCCAGTTATAAAGTGCATTCGCATAAAGATAAATAATATAGCTAGAAGGTTGGCTGGAATCATAATTAGGTAAATATTTATTGCTGGCGCGTGCATACTTGTGACTTATAACGGAAATTCCACCGCGTATCGCTTGCTCGAAAAAGTTAAACATGTCGATGTAACCATCACTTATTAATTCTGTAACTGTGTTTGTTATCTTGTATAAAGCGTCCCATGATAATCCCGGACTTGAGAAATACCAAGCGGGATCTAATTTATATTTACCTATTGATGTTCTTCTGAAACTTTGAAAAATATCATCGAACAGTAATACATCTTGAATCAGATAGACATCCATGTAATCGCCGAGAGTTTTGCAACTAAACAAACTAAATACATGTTGAGCGTTCTTATAATCATCATCAGAAATATTTTCACCGGTAAGTTTGGAATAGAATTTATCTTTACTCGGTAAACATAATTCATCAAGAATCGCTATACTATCAATATACTCATATGGGAAAATTCCTTTCTTTTTCATCAAGTTAACATTACCACAGAAATGTTCTTCTAATGATGTAAATGCACTACAGTTTTTCGCAAGCGCATCTAACGAAGACGCCATAAACTGCATGCTATCGATGAATGTGAGCGGACCAATAGTTACAGACATAAATTTTTCGATATTATTGGGAATTGCGCCTATTTTTTTGTCGTTACACAGTTTTACAATATCAGGATGACCTAACGCGGTAATAATAAAATGGCTATCATATCCTCTGAAATTATGGGCTACACAAGGAATTATGTTTACGGTATGAAAATCGTCTTTGCAATATTTATGAGCTGCTCCGATATAATTTCCGGTTATATAACAATAATCAACAGTCTCTGTAAGATTTTTAACTTTCTTCATGAGCAGGTTGAGAAAGAGATGAAAATTACAGATGAGAAAATGAAAATTACGTATGAGAAAATGAAAATGCTTGTGCAACAAGAACGTGAGGAATATGAAGAAGCTAAAATTATACACGAAGCTAAATTAAGAAGTCTCTGATGCAGTTTTATTTGAGTTATTTTATCATTTAACTGTTTGCTAATATCAGAAAATTCTCTTTGTAATTTTTCCGACTCTAGTTTAAGTATATTCATATTCATTATAAATATTAATCTTTAATATTAATGTTATCTTAAAAGGTATTCAAATTTGATTTATTTAATACATCTCTCGGTTCTTGGTAGCTAGCAGTTTCTTTCGCAGTCTTTCTCGGGTTTTATTATTAACGTCGCTATTGACTCTCTAGAAAATCCATGACTGATACGCTGATTTATGTGTATGATTCCATTACTTAGTGTTGCTTTGTTATCGCAGGCTATTTTAAAAGATTTATTGTAATCTTCATCATCTGGAAAAAATATAACTATCTTCTTCATGAGTTATAATAAATAGTTATGTTTAATATAATTAATAATATGAATTTGATTTCTTTCACGTTATTGGGCTTCGATTGATTTTGTATTCGCTAGGAACTCTTCTATGGTTGGCGGAGTTGTTTTTAGATTTCTTTTCTCATAATATATTAGCAAAGCAGCATAATTAGTTCCGCCACATTTGTAGCAAAGTTGATATTTTCCCCGAACTCCAAGACCTCATCGCAAGCAAGGACGTAAACCAGGTAATATATCCTCGATGAAAGCCGCAATATTCCTCATAGCAACTTTTTCCACAAACTTTATCTGATCCTTGTAAAAGCCATTTACAGTTATATATACCGACTGGAAAAGGCATTGCTATATACTTTATATATTTTATGTTTAATTTTAATTTAATATAAATGTTGGTATAATTTAGCTTCGTTAAAAGTCTCTATAAGTCTCTATAAGTCACTGACTTTTGAATCCAGTTTAATCCGGTTTTATCTGGTTTTATCCAGTTTAATCTGGGGAATCAGACCCAAAAGCAGATATTTAGCGTCATACCCAAAAGCAGATATTAAAGTCACTGACTTTTGAATCCAGTTTAATCCGGGGAATCACTAGTGATTCTGAATCCAGTTTTATCCGGTTTTATAGTTAGTTTTAATTAAATATAAAATTTACTATATTTTATAATATAGAATGTCATCTCATCGCTCTAGACATGAGCGAGTACAGCAATTGCAACTCGAGCATGAAAAATTAACTGGTGTTAAACCTAATTATCCTATAACTAATGTCGCATTATATGAGCTTCAAAAAACTATCTTAAATATCTATAAACAAAAAGCTAAAGCAATAGCTGAGTCTAAAATTATTTTACCAAAGCCTGAAGACGCGCTTAAGCCGGTCGTTATAAAAGAAATTGAATCGTCATTTGCTGGGTTCAGTAAAAGTTTTAAAATTTATATCGATAGACCTGTTGTGGTATTGCTAGAAGAAGCTATTAAGTATATTATCAAGAACTTTCCCGGACCATCTAAATTGCTCGTAACGATGTTAGTCCGTTTCCAACATGCAGTAGACCCAGATAAGCATGTCCGTCCTTATATAAAGACTAACCCGATTATTATTTTTACCGATACAAATATCTCGGAAATGATTGCAAAAGTCTCACAAGAGCTTGACAATGGCATTGATAATTATACTCGGTCTGGTTCAGGCTGGATATTATTATCAAAAGAATTTTTACTAATCCATAGACATAAATATAATCCGCTTCGAGCTGGAAAATTAGTTAAGTTACCCAAAGCCATTATAGATACTCATTGCGTTATTAATGTTGTTAGTGATGATGATAAATGTCTCGTCTGGAGTATTTTAGCACACTTATTTCCTGTTGACAAAGATCCTAACAGGATTTCAAAATATATCGAACACGTTTCAAAACTAAATTTAGATGGCATTAATTTCCCAACTTCGATTAAGCAACTATTCAAGCTTGAAAGCCAAAACTTAAGTTTGATTCCAGATGGCATTAATGTTTTCGGACTCGATGACACTTGTAAGCTTTACCCGGTTAGAATATCATCTTATGCCGGACCTAAGACTATAAATTTATTATTTTATCATAAACATTATTCATTGATAATGAACTTTAACGGATTAGCTGGAAAGTAATATAACAAGAACAAGAATAAACTATATTTTTGTTATAAATGTTTGCATGGATTTACATCATATGATAAGCTACAAGAACATCAAAAACATTGCGTGTATAATATGAGAACAACTTTACCTAGTAGTGAAAATAAATTATTAAAGTTTAATAAGTTTAAGAAAAGCGCAACACTACCTTTTACAATCACATACGATTTCGAATCGGTCTTAGAATCAGTTGAATGCGCCTCTGAAGATGGACAAACTGAAAAGCCTCAAGAGAAACCTAAGACAGTGAAAATCCATAGACATATACCAGTGGCGGTCGCTTATAAGATAACGTGTATTTCTGACCCTAGATTTAGTGAGACAGTTAAAATCTATAGAAGAACTAAAGACTCTGATGAAGATGCTGCAGTTTTAAAATCTGTTTATTGAGGCTAACAAAATCTATCAAAAACTTTCTGTAAATTTTGAAGTTAAAGTAAAACCCGAACAATATTGTGAATATAATAAAGCAAAGCGTTGTCACATCTGTAATCTGACCTTCGGTCCTAAATCAAGCAACAATCAGAAAGATGCTGTATCTACAGATGCAGTCAGCGTCATTACTGAAAACAATCAAGAGAAATCTGAAGATGTGGCAAATAAGAAACCAGATAAAATCAAGAAAGTTAAAAATCTTACAAAGACTGTTGATTATTGTTATATAACCGGAAATTATATCGGAGCAGCTCATAAATATTGCAAAGACGATTTTCATACCGTAAACATAATTCCTTGTGTAGCCCATAATTTCAGAGGATATGATAGCCATTTTATTATTACCGCGTTAGGTCATCCTGATATTGTAAAACTGTGTAACGACAAAAAGATAGGCGCAATTCCCAATAATATCGAAAAATTTATGTCTGTAACTATTGGTCCGCTCACATTCATCGATAGCATGCAGTTTATGGCGTCTTCGTTAGATGCGCTTGCGAAAAACTGTAGTGCATTTACATCATTAGAAGAACATTTCTGTGGTAATGTTAACTTGATGAAAAAGAAAGGAATTTTCCCATATGAGTATATTGATAGTATAGCGATTCTTGATGAATTATGTTTACCGAGTAAAGATAAATTCTATTCCAAACTTACCGGTGAAAATATTTCTGATGATGATTATAAGAACGCTCAACATGTATTTAGTTTGTTTAGTTGCAAAACTCTCGGCGATTACATGGATGTCTATCTGATTCAAGATGTATTACTGTTCGATGATATTTTTCAAAGTTTCAGAAGAACATCAATAGGTAAATATAAATTAGATCCCGCTTGGTATTTCTCAAGTCCGGGATTATCATGGGACGCTTTATACAAGATAACAAACACAGTTACAGAATTAATAAGTGATGGTTACATTGACATGTTTAACTTTTTCGAGCAAGCGATACGCGGTGGAATTTCCGTTATAAGTCACAAGTATGCACGCGCCAGCAATAAATATTTACCTAATTATGATTCCAGCCAACCTTCTAGCTATATTATTTATCTTTATGCGAATGCACTTTATAACTGGGCGATGTCTCAGTCGATGCCACGTGACGTTGATAGATGGGTTACTGGAACAGAATTTGGTGAAGATACTGGTAACTTTAAGAAAGATTTATCTGATGCCGATCATACTTATTATCTCGAAGTTGACGTTGATTACCCAGAACATTTGCATGACCTTCATAATGATTATCCTTTTCTACCCGAAAGAATGTTAATTCATGACTCAATGTTATCGCGAGAACAGTTGGCAGCACGAGAGAGTCATGGCGGAAAACCTTGTATCGTATCGAAATTAGTTCCAAATTTACTTAACAAACGAAATTATATCTGTCATTATAGAAATATTCAACAAACGATTGAACACGGATTAATAGTGACAAAAATTTATAGGATATTACGCGTAAGACAATCAAAATGGATGTCGCCGTATATTAAGTTTAATAATGATATGAGAACCGCAGCAACAACAGATTTCGAGAAGGACTTTTTCAAACTAATGAATAACTCTGTCTTTGGCAAAACCATGGAGAATATTCGTAAACGCGTTGATATTGAGATTGTTAACTCGGAGAAACGATTAAGCAAATTGGTAGCTTCAGATAGTTTTGCTGGATTAATACATATTAACGAAAATCTTTCCCTAGTTAAGAAACATAAAACCAATCTAAAGTTGAACAAGCCGATATTCGTTGGCGCCTCAGTGCTGGAGATATCTAAATCCCTCATGTACGAGTTTCATTATAACTTTACTAAGAAAATATGGCCTAATTCTAAGTTATTATTCATGGATACTGATTCGTTAGTTTATCAAGTGTTTACCGAAGACGTATATAGAGATATCTATGATCACCGAGACAAGTTTGACTCATCAGACGTTAGTCGAGATTCGCCATTTCACGATCCAGTCAATAAGAAAGTTATGGGGAAAATGAAAGAGGAGTTTTGTTTTAGACCGGTAACTGAATTTGTTGGGCTACGTTCCAAGATGTATTCGCTGAAAACCGCTGACAGTAGATGAGATGAAGAAATTAAAAGATATTAAGAAGAATGTAGTTAAGAATGAAATCAAGCATAGCGATTATATAAATGTCCTTAGAACTTCATGCAAGCATTTTGCTACGATGTATACATTCAGACCGCATGTACACAGTGTTAATACGGAACGCATAATAAAACGAGGATTAACTAACTTTGATGATAAACGTTATTGCAGTGATGGTATAAATACATTAGCGCATGGACATTATAGAATAAAGTTAGACCGAGTATAATTTTACTCAAGCTTCATTCTGTTTGATTCTACCCCAAGTTTAAAGTCATCGATGATACCCAAGCTTAAAGTCATTGACTTGACCGGCGATTGTAAATCTAGGTCTAATCATACTCAAGTTTCGTTATACCTGATTCTACCCCAAGTTTAAAGTCATTGGTAATCATACTCAAGTTTAAAGTCATTGACTTGACAGGCGATTGTAAATCTAGGTCTAATCATACTCAAGTTTAAAGTATTGACGATACCCCAAGTTTCGTTATACCTGATTCTACCCCAAGTTTAAAGTCATTGACAATCATACTCAAGTTTAAAATCATTGACAATCATACTCAACTTTAAAGTCATTGACGTGACCGGCGATTGTAAATCTAGGTCTAATCATACTCAAGTTTAAAGTCATTGACAATCATACCCAAGTTTCGTTATACCTGATTCTACCCCAAGTTTAAAGTCATTGACGATACCCAAGTTTAAAGTCATTGACGATACCCAAGTTTAAAATCATTGCCGATACCCCAAGTTTAAAGTCATTGACGATACCTAAGTTTGTTTACGCTCGTAGGCATTTTTTATACAAGGTTCTTCAGGCCGATTTAAGTGTTGCTAGTAGGGAGTGACATTTTATAAGGCTCTATTTAATCATTGAAAGGTATCGTTGTTGTTTTAGTGCGCTACTTAGCTATTTTTTTACATTTTTTATTTAAGGCTCTTCAGACTGATTTAAGGCTTATTTAATATCTTCATTGTTTATAAGCCTCGAATCGTTGTTTATAGCCTTAAAACTCCCTCTTTCAGTTTTGGACTCTATCATTTTTTTAACCCTCCAAATCGCTTTTTAGTGTCTATTTCCCTCCCCCTTTTTGACATAAAAACTCAGATTTTGGTCAATTTTAAGGCTTTTTAGGCTGTTTTGAGGCCTTGTGGGAGGGAGTGCGTTACTAACCCCATTTTCCTATACTACTAAGGCAGCAGTGCCAGTGGCTGTACACCCTAACTGAAAATAATTACTAACAGAGGGTGCTACAGCCGGAAAAAGGAACAATGATAACAACAAAGTCAACCAAACGCGAAAAGTTATAGCTACAGGGGGAAACAACAACATAAACAACAACAACGACACCAACAACAACAACAAACAAAGGGAGCTACTGACTGAATGCACAAGCCGGAACACCAAATATTGAGTACGTGAAAAACCGCCATATAAATCAAGAAATCGTAAAGACAACGAGAACAAATAAAATTTTAAAAAAGATAGAGGACATAAATAAAAATTTTAAATAAAAATAGATGACAAAGAAATATATGTACATATAAAACACGAGAGAGGGTCTCCCTCAGACAGAGACGGAGAGAGACAGAGAGAAATCAAGATTTCAATGCTATCAATGTATATTAGAAAAACACGCATACACCGTAAAACATAGTAGGATACAAACACACGAATTGCAACCAAACACCGATTTGATTTTTAAAACCCACAAAAGATCAAATGAAAATACAATAACATAAACATATGACACTATAAAATGATAAAACTGAAAACATTTCAGGGCAAAGGTCACGCCAAACATACAACTCGATAAGGAGAGAAAGGGAAGAAAAGATGGCTAATATTAAATGCCTGAAGGTAGGCGAGTACAGACCTAGAGACCACTGTCCCTAGAAAAACTTTGATATTTAGTAAATAAAACCAGAAAAAAAAAAAAAAAAAAATTTATTCGAAACTGTAACACGTAAGCCTTCAGTTATTTAACTAAGGACACCTTCGGGAATATAGACAATACTGATGTGTCAGCACCAAGACTCTAATAAACCATGTAAAAATATATTCAGGGTATAAGTCTTTCTTGAAACTTCTTTTTATATATCGTATTTTTAAATTTATTCCGATTTAATTTTGTTTTCTTCAAGAGTCTTAAAAATAATTTTAAAATAATAAAAAATCTTAGACACATAAATTTTAAATAGGTTTCATTCTTTAAGGACCAGGAAGTAAGGGCTTTCAAATATGCACAAAAAGCTCATTATTGTTTACTTTGAAAATAGTTTTAAAGCAAGGTTCAAAAAATTCTTTTACAGTTTCTATTTACATTGCTTACATTACAAGATGCCCATAAATCCATTATACATACATACATACATACATACATACATACATACATACATAGCCATGATCTCGGAATGACTGACCTAATGCGCATATGAAAGGATAAGCAATTGATTTTCTCAATGAAAGGCCCAACTAACCGTCAAGACTTTAGAATCAGTGTAAAGAAGATCATTACTTGCAATGCATTTTGTCTTCAGTCTGATCTCATCGCATGTTCCACCTATGTCAGTAGGAATAGCACTTTTGGTTTAATCTCTAGAAAGTTTATATATATATATATATATATATATATATATATATATATATATGTGTGTGTGTGTGTGTGTGTGTGTGTGTGTGTGTGTGTAAGCCTCTGCTGGATGAGCTTTATTTTTTAACTTGATCTTGATTAATTGATATGGCTGGTCAACGTTGGGTTGACCTCGTTCATGATATGTGAAGAACGTCTGATTCGTTTAACTTAACTGACCCTAAGGCTGTGGTTTAGAGAAGATATCGTTCCATGCAATTTCTGGATCACGTTTCTTCTATTTCAGTCACCTTTTTAATTTGCCATATTGGCTGGTTTGGGCTTGTTAGCACTTCTACTTTTAATCTCTACATTTCTTCTATTGAAATAAAGCTCTATCTAATAGCTTGGATTTGGATTGTGTGAAATCGATATTTTTTAATTTAGGATACGAGGCACCTGGAAAGGTGCCTGGCATTTTACAATATGCCTTTTGTCTTTCACTGTTTTTGAATCAAAATTTTATCCGAAGTTTCGATGTAGGAGAGTAGCGACGCAACCTGGGTGAATGTTTGACCACACCCTGTGTGCTACCAGTACCTGTCCTGTTGTTTCAGCTATCATCCATGGTCTCAACAGTGTGCTATTCCACTGTTGTAAATGTAGGCCCTACAAGGGGAACAAATGCAATTCATTATCCAAATATCAGGGACGGTTTGGTGGTGGAGGTGTAAGAAAGGTACACACACACATACACACACAGAGTCACCTGAAATTTGACATCGTTTTATTCGTGAGCACGTTTATTGGATATCATGCACACTTTGAGTAAACAGACACAGACTTCTACTTTGGTGTCCATTCGAGGAAAATCAGAGCGCGTATGAAATTATGGAAACCCCACCCCTACCACTTGACCTGCTCCGGACAAGAATATAAAAATAATTTAATTTCATATTGCGAAAAAAAGTTGAACAAACCTCATGCATTACAACTTAACGTACAAAAGCCACTTCAAATAATACGTGAAACACAGTACATAGGTTTTAGCAGGTGTATCCGTACGTACCTTTGCAGTTGTCAAGCATCTATCATTTATTACGCACGTAGCTACATCACGCACCCAGCCAATGATAAATTGATTGTAGGTATCCAGATCTTTATAGCATTTTAGGTTCTCTGTTGTGTATGGGCTAGGCGTAAATGCAAGATAGTTAATTATGTCCATGTAGGTTATTCGCGGGAAACACATTCACGTCTGTAGACCACGTCTCTATTCTGTATGGATCCTGGCCTTTAATTAAGGTCAGTTTAGACTCGTAGCGCTCTTTTTCAACTTTCAGTAGTCCATCTTTATATTTTGTTTTAATTTTCGCCGCTGACCTAACACCGCCTTTATTCTGAACCCCTTTTTCTGCAATGATACTTGTTTTACTGTTCTTACTGCCATATTTGCATGGTTGTCTACCAAGATGGCGGACGGTCTAAAATTGTGTTGCATCCGGTCACGCTCTATAACATCATCATCATCAATCCCTTAACCTAAGAGGTCGTTGGGGCACCACAGTTGACTTTTTACAACCAATTCTCTCCATCTTTCCCTGTTCTCTACTGTCCTTAGGGAATCTCCAAATCCCATGCCTGTCCATGCCAGATGATTTTGAGACGCTCTATACCAGATTAGCACAAAACCCAATAGTGACATAATTGTGCCAGAGAACTTTCTGGGACTGTGCAAAGCCCGTCTAAAAATAACTTTTAACATTCTCCATCTTTCCCTGTTCTCTACTGTCCTTAGGGAATCTCCAAATCCCATGCCTGTCCTCTCCTTAATGTTGTCTTCCCACTTCCTTTTCTGTTTGCCTCTTCTTCTGCACCCTCGCAATGTGCCTTGCAAAGATTGTTTTTTGCCAGTCCAGATGATTTTGAGACGCTCTATACCAGATTAGCACAAAACCCAATAGTGACATAATTGTGCCAGAGAACTTTCTGGGACTGTGCAAAGCCCGTCTAAAAATAACTTTTAACATTCCGTCTGTTTGTGATATCCATGTTCCTCTTTATCGATAAATTCTCCCAAATTAGTTTCCAGACACCAATCACAGCTGGAAAACCTCTCATCCTCTGCATGTGTTGTGAAAAGCACCTGAAACTTGGCAATCAAGGTTTCTCTGAGTACACAAGTGCACTGTCAAGCTGACTACATGTATCAGCCATGCTAGCACGGGGCCTCTGAGCACGGCTACCTACGCACAAACGGAGACGGAAATCTTGCAAAATTGTATCAGGAGTGTGACTGCCGTTTCGACACGTAACGGCACTGGTGTAATTCTTTCGGGTCTTGGAATTGCATTAAGGATGTATACAGACCATGCCTGGTTCTAAAACGGCATTGGGCCACTTTGAAATCATGCAAATTGTCTCTTACTTTCTCCGGTCCCGACATAGACCAATCTCGTTTCAAAACATGAACTGTTTAAAAGTTTGCTCGTTTAAAATCCGTGCCATTATAACACGTATCTATTTTTAGGAATTTTATTTTTCTATTTACATTATTTATTTGTCAAAATGGAATATTTTCTTCTATTGATTAAATAAGTTTTCGTCAGCACCTGAGTGGAAAAAACCTCACGGTTCCTCTTGCTTATGGTAAGCATACTAAATAAACATTTGGTTCCAACATACATACATACATACATACATAATTACATACATACATACATACATACATACATACATACATACATACATATAATCGATCTATATCAATGGACCCACATAATGTATAAAGAAGTCTGAACAGAACAGTAACAAAACTGAATAAGACCACGTTGGAGATTATACGGTCTATGTAATTTCAAAATTCAAGTTTCTGAAAATATTAATCTATAATGTATCTCTTCTTGGATCCTCTTTACACCAACAGTTGTCGTGCTCATGGATCATTGCTAGAGCTTGTACTAAAAGGTTTAAACAGAGCTTTCATTATTATTTGCAGGACTACGTCCGAAAAAACGTCCATCCATTCTACAGATTTAACCTCTTTCATTTTCACTTGTATATTGTTTCTTGCAGTTTAAAACAATACACTACATATCGTAAAGTTTGTATATGACATTAAACATGTTTTAGTCTAACTATTCACCTATTCTCAAACACTTTGCTATGTCCAAAACAATTAGTGAATCACAAAACTCATAATTATTAGGTTCGCTCTGAAAAAACAAACAAACAGGATTCTAGATAGTTGAAGAAACTGCAGCCATCTTCAAATCTTTAAATTACATTAAATCATCTCCACCCCCAGGCCCCCCAACCCCCCAAAAAGCAAAATCGAAGACACAAACGACCACTTTCTTCATCTTCTCTAATTCATTTTCAACGCTGAAACCCTGGCAAAACTTTACATTTGGGAACCCGTTAATATTCAGAATCTTAAAGCAACATGGAAAAGCATATTCAGTGTCAATGGTTGCCAAGTCATATTTCATATTGGTCTTAAGGGTAAATACAGTGCAGATAATGCAGCCAACGCTGCCTTATAATCACTCGTTCCTGGATGGAATGTTCAAGATAGTGGCTTCAAATATTATTGTTGCATGAAAGAGGTCTCACCACGGAGCGAATCGACCAAGACCTGCGTCAGTCACCTAACGACCACAGATCACAAAACTATGTCACACGTGCATAGTGTTTCTAGCAACACAGTTGTATGAATCATTAGTAAGCCATTTCAAGCCGAAAAATGGTACTTTGCGTGATACAATACGAAAAGCCTCGCGAAACACATAATAAAAAGAATTAGTCCTATCTCAAATTACTAAATATTCATATATTGGAATATCCCGATAATTAATTATTTTTAAGGAATTAAGAGAGGGACAATTGCACGAGACCAATCAGCGAGAGTCTAGGACAACTACGCCCTGGTTAACAACTTCCGGTCCATTACGCCCCATCAAGTATCCCCTGGTCAATTACCCCCTGGTCATTTTCTCTTTATGTCAAATACCCTTATGAACCATCTCTAAAATGATAGCAAATAATACTAATGGATAATAACAAATACTCACTAATCTTCCGTTAACAGCATAGTGAATCCTTGATTCAGTGATGTGATGTGTTGTGATTATGATTTTTAACGTAGCTTTAACAATTTTTCAGTCATATCGCTACGATGTCTGCAGTGTGGCAGTTTATAGTGATGTCTAGCACTGGGGCATCATGCCGCAGACATGTAGCATGATGTCCCACCCAGTCACATTATCCTGACACCAGGCCGACCAGTCCTAACACTAACCTCTTAATGCTGAGCGCCAAGCGAGGCAGCTGTTAGTACCATTTTTGTAAGTCTTTGGTATGACTCGACCGGGGATCGAACCCACGACCTCCCGCATCCGAGGCGGACGCTCTAACCACTAGGCCACCGGGGCGGTCACCTTGATTCAGTAGTAACAAAATAATAATATGATATAATAATATAACAATTATATATATATATATATATATATATATATATATATATATATATATATATATATATATATATATATATATATATATATATATATATATAATATAACAATATAATAAATATGAAGTGCTAACTACAATAAGGCACGTTGGTTCTTTGATCATTTCCAACCCGAATCTGAACTGAGAAGGACTACAGTGATTTAACGTTCACATCATAAAGAATCCCTGCTTCAATAATAGAAAGAAATAAATATTAGGTACTAACGACAATAAAAGGATTGTGACTGTTTGTTCATTTCTGGCTCTAATCTACAGTAACCTAATTTAATGTAGAATTCTTGCTCCAATAATGACAAGTACTAAATATCAAGTAAACTAATTTAATGTAGAATTCTTGCTTCAATAATGACAAGTACTAAATATCAAGCAAACTAATTTAATGTTCACTTCAGAATAATAACACTAGACAAAGTTAAAAAATTAAGGATGGGTGCAATTCCACGTAAATAATTAATCATTGTTCGTTTGCTGTAATCATGTACTACAGACATCAACCGTACTTTTTTTATCCACATAACGTTTTCTTGGTGGCTGTGGTTGATGAATTGCAACTGCTTGCGTAGATTCAACCTGTTAAAGTGATTGTTCACGTTGTATGCATTCAATAAAGTTCCAAAGATCTGGCTGGCAGCTTCCAAAGTTAGCCTGAACGTTGCAGTACCAGCCTTCGACTGCATTATTCCTTTTAGCTTGCTTCTCAAAACGCACCAAGGAATATGTTCCAAAAATCAATGGGAAAAGATGATTGGCGCCGTTCACGTCATTGTGGCCTTCCCAAGTATACATCTTTAAAATAATCTTCTAGTGGTCTCATTTAGTCATATTCATATTAAAATTAGATCTATTCATGAACCGGAGGGGATTATTGACAGGGGTGGGGTGGGGGATCATAACAATTGACGGCTATTGACCGGGGGTGGATTTACCAGTCCGAATAGACCAGGGGGTACTGATTAGCGACTGAGGGCGGGGTCTCTTGATTCCTGCACATTATGACGTCTCCTCCTAGAAACAGGCTAATTACTCGGGTTGATAAATATCTTTCCATCATAGATTCCAGATAATTAACAATTAATAACTCAAATCTAAGAAAGCTATAACGGAATCGTAAATGCAAATAACATATACCCTAAGTTTATTACGTTAAAAATCGGTATATTCTATATACTATACTTGGCACAATATCTGAAATTAAAGGTCCACAAACAAACTTCGGAACATCAGGCGCATTATCGGATAACTGAATCTTTCATATCGAACAAACAGATTTTCAGTTTTAAGTGATAATGATTCAACAATCTGATGGTATTTTATCTTAAACATTCTAAAACATATTTATGAAACGTTAAAATTGTTTCAGATATACAGCCCTAGACGCTATAAATATTCCGATCTAAAATTATTAGCATATTTTAATATTTGAATAGGAATATTTTATTTAAGAGATGTGTTTTTGATTTGAAAGCAAGAATATTATATTTATTAAACTTGAACATTTCAAATGATTTATACCTTCTTACTCAAAAATTTGGTTTTAAAGAGAAAATATCTCTGATGAATACTCAATGACAGTGGCTCTTTGGTAGGTAGGAAATGCTTTAAAGGCATTCTATAATCTCTGTTATCTTGTGTGTGTGTGTGTGTGTGTGTGTGTGTGTGCGGGCGCGCGCGCGCGCGCCAGAGAGAGAGAGAGAGAGATTATACATTACAGATCAATCGATCCAAGTATATTATTCGATGTTTTGGATGATGGTGCTTGGATGCATATGTATACAGCGCAGTATCTCTTGAACAATTATCTTTGGGGTTTTACTAATTTGTGCATGCAAGAGAAGTGGTTGTTCAAGGGGGGTGGGTGTTAAAAAATAATTGAATAAGTGAAACAGCAGTCACATAATAGCTAGAGATGAGACTAAATATGTAAACGAGGGGATAGTTCCGGTAGGGTGTGCTGTTTTCAGGTAGCAAAGGAAGGAAGAAAATTGAACTTCCCATTTTGAAAGATCAAAGGATGAATAATTGATATAAAGAGAATTTACAAGGAAAACTTGGTAGCAAAAGTCTAGCAAAAAATATATCGCTTCGAAACTGCTACAGTATCTGAAATATTTTATCCGGGACCTAATTTTGCTAAGCTTTGTTCTCAACTTGTACTACGTAGCGCTGAATTCCATCAAAATATGGGCTAGCCAAATTCAGGTATTATAGCATCCACGAAATGGCGATCTACCTTGCATATCAGCCTTGCATAATATAACTCATATAACTCACTGAATACGACAACTCGTATGCAAAAATTGATGAAAATACCTCTTATAAAAGGAATAATAATAAATATTAGGGGTTTTTTTGTAAGTGTAAAAGGTATTTATCGGTGATCAGTTTCTCCAGTTAGGGGCCGGTCATTGTTTTGTCACGTTCTGAAAGCGTCTATCTACTCGGATCAACCGTACAATTTGAAATTTGAATATGCCGAACAAGAGCCTTAGTAACTACCAGAAAAACGTTGAAAACGGTTGGGGCTTAGACAAAGACAAGAGAAAACATTCAAATTTAACCAAGTTTAGGGCATATCCAGGAGCATAATGTAAGAACGTATTGTATTTAGGAGCAATAATTGATAGGCAGAGTTCAAATCCTAGTTTTGACGTTGAGTTTACACTTTCACTGGTTCGTGCCTCTGAAATAAATGAAACATGACATTAGCCCAAGGTATATAAATCAATCGTTTATGATGTCCCTGTATTATTAATATTTTTGTATCTGTAATATATTTTATTTATTTCGAACTTATATTAGTTGCAATAATACACTTAATAAGTATTAATGTCAAAATTATTAAACAAAAATATTCATCTTGTATTGTTTTCTTTTCTTTGGCATTTTCGATAAAATTATGATACTTATAGCTTAATGTTATAACAAAGATGTTTTTCGCTTATTTTAAAATATTTAAATGAAAAATATCTGTATAGTTTTCAGTTAGATCCATTATTTCAAAACTATTCGAAGGAGATGACGCCCTAAAAAAAAAAAAAAAAAAAAAATCAGGTTTAGAACAAGTGATTAGTGCTACCTCTCTTTTATCCGCTTCTGTAGAATGAAACAATGATGCATACCTGATGATAAATGGCATTAGCTGGGATGTATTTTTAAAGCTGTATACCTTTTTAAGTATTTGCATAAAAAGTAAAGCGTTAAATAAAGCCAGCCTGCCACTAAAGGAGCAACTGTTTTTAACGCTTGTGAAACTACGTCACAATGTGTCTTTTGAGTTACTTGCACATGTACAAGGAACTCCCAAATCAACGACAATTGACTACTTCTGGAAAAGATTGATCATGCATGCCAAACTTGGATTCATGGTCAGGTGGACTGATGGAGAGACAATATTCGACACAGTACAGCCAGTGTTCAAATGCAAATTTCCTCGTCTGACTTCAGTAATAGACTGCTTGAAACATTCACTCAAGTGCCAAAAAATTTATTGGCAAGGGCACAATGTTATAGTTCCTACATGAAACTCTGTACAGTTAAAGTATTCATTTCTTGTACACCTCTTGGTTCCATAAATTTTACATCTAATGCATGGGGAGGCAGAGCTTTGAACATTAAAACAGTTCGCGAGTCAGGCTTTATTGATCCAAAATATCACATGCCAGGAGACCAGATACTTAGTGATAGAGGATTTACACTTAAAGATGATTTCGCCACAATTTGTAGTGCAAAATTGCTCACACCATCTTTTACTAAATTTAAAAAACAGTTACCAGCAAGAGATGTTGAAATTTCTAGAAAACTTTTCTCTGTTCGTATTCATATAGAATGTGTGATTGGATCGATGAAAAATGGATTTACTATACGGAAGGGGATTTTACCAATCAGATGTGTCTAAAGTACTAAAGATGAAAGCATTGAAACGTTTTCGATTTGTGACAAAATAATAAAGGTGTGTGCTGCCCTAACTAATTTGGGGACTGGGATTGTGTTTAAAGAGTAAACCGGAACACATAAAATATGTTTAAGATATTTATTTGAATACATGTTTATAATTGTGTAATTCTATGATATATCAAATGCAAATAAAAGTTTTAACATAGTCCATGACAAATAATTTTTACAAAAATTTTTTTAAAAACAAAATTTGTATCAGACAAATATTATGGAAATGTATCTGAATGAAATGTTATCATTTTTATCATTAAACATAATTAACATATGTAAGTTACCATGTTACAGCTGTTTTTATTGTGAAAATACATTAATCATGTTGAATGCATTGAAATACATTGACAAAATGAAAAGAAATGCCTCATAGAGTTTTTGTTTTGTTTTTTGGGGGATAACGAGAGGAAAAGTGAAACATTTGAGCTGTACACAGTTGACATTATTTACATGCAGCATAGTTGTGTTCATTGTTATTAAATGACCTTCACAGCAAGATGCTCTTTCATTTGTTCACCAATTTCCTGCATTCTTCACAATACCAAGTTTTTGATATTGGCAGACATTTTAGTCCAATGCATTTGATATAAAACCATTCATCACGATGATCACAATCAGCTATGTTACCTAACTTGGTTTTTGTTTCACATACACAACTGCATTCATCTTGAACATTAAGTTCTAATCTCCTTGTGAGTACCTATAGTTTTCCATTGCCTCTGCAGAATAAATACCTGTAAAGAAAAATGATAAGTTGTTTTAAATTTCAATCATATTACAACAGTAAGTTGAATCTAATAAATGAATATATAAAAGATACATAGACAATACTTTCTTTACATTCTGCACATGCTTACACTACCAGCTTTGACAACATGGGAATTAGAAGAATCAATTTATTGTAATTTACCATTATTTGCAACATTTAAGAATATTATTAATTGCAATCATCTAAACACATTTAATTCACCTGTCAAATACAATAAATACTTACGTGGATGTTTGATCACGTAATTACAAACCGTGGTATTCAGTAGCCGGCTATTGTTTCGGGTCATTGATCCAGGGATCAGCAGGCACTTTATAAGGACAAATATTCATTGCAATCAAATTCAATTTAACAAGTACCTCTGTCGTGCGTCCAAAGGCAAATTGTCTTGATATTGGTAAGACGTTTCAGTTAAATTTCACAATTAATCGAATACAATAACTGAATTCTTCGAACTTCCGATCTTCACAAGCGTGTCCCCCAAACAAATATGGCGGATGAGTTATGTTGAACACGTGACTCGATGACGTCAGTCCGACTGCAAGAATATCCGCCCATTTGTTTGTACGCCTACCGATTTTAAAAATGAAAAGCATCAACTCAGGGATATAAAAACTGCACTAAACTTAGTTATTTCATTCAATGTTTTATAATTTCTTACCTGATTGGCGCTAAGGTGTCCCTAACACTATTGAATTATTGGTATTTCAACGCAAACAGAAGTATCATATGTAAACAAACAGATTGCTCAGTGTCATAGTCCTACAACATAAGACACATCACCCGATATTTTTTTTCGGGGGGGGGTGATGGGTCTTACAGCGTAACTAACGGCATTGTGTAGCGTGTTTTGATGTCTACTAACAGTGTAACGAAAGTCAAGTTTTCAGGAATATCACACACAACTAGCAAGCAATAGCGACGCTTTTCTACAAAGTAAAGTTATAATGTTTTTGTCCGACTTTACTTACTCTTATGTCTTTTTCTAATAAATTCAAATTCACACAGAATAATTGGACCTGTTTTCCAAGTTTCGTTGGCCAACATTTCAGTTGGCTGGAAAGCGATGAAAGCCGGGAATGCCAAAATCGGGTTAAGTTGAAATATTATTCTTTAACGAAACGAATAAAAAATATATTATGTCTATTGGAACTGTAAGCAACGTTTCGTTTTGTTCAAGAAACATATCCCCCACATGAACCTACTTGAACATACTTCGGCGTACCTCGACTATCGTCGCACTGTAACAAATTCAAATGTATGTCAACGGAACATGAAAATGTGTCCATTTGCTAGTGTCATATTTTGATTCCACCAGGATAAAGACAGCACAGTAAGTATATTAATTACACATAAATTAGTGGAAGAGTGTCGATATAGGCTGCGAAGTGTGTAAGATATTCCTGAAACTTTGACTACTTGTTCCGATGTCAACCGACATCGGAACACGCTATGCAAGGCCGTTATTTGGGTAGTAAGACATAGCACTAAAACAAACACGTGCTATGTCTTACATTGTAGGACTACTCCATGTTCATTTATTGTTGCTAGTTTTATATAGTCTATTTCAGCCAAAATTGTGTGTCCAATATTTGCACTTTTTAGTTTTAATATTTCTACAACAAATTGAATAAATTTGAGTAACTCTGGTGTACACATGTTGAAAGAGATGTAAATCTAAAATTTATGGAATTATTCACTTTGAAAAGACGGTGAACTTCATCACATCTGTTGGTTGAGAACTTAGACTGGCCCAAGCCTTTATTGCGACCATGTTGCTCGAGAAACGCCTTTTTGATTCCAAATGCCAACAAGTTGACAGTGTTTGGGAACCCCTAGCAACAGTCAGGTCAGAAATTAAAAATTAATGAACTAAGTTTTGTGCATATTTTTATGTCCTTGATGCCTTCTGTTTTTTAAATGAGCAGGTACAATCAAACAGGATGGTGCGAGAATACTGTTAGACGATATAAGAAGCATATCTTACAGTAACCAAGTTTTTGTATTGCCTTGGCCTTCATAACAATGCGTTTTGGGTTTCCTGCTAATAAGAAGGCAAAGAAAACCAACACAAACAATGGCCCTGATTTAAACAGCTAGCGCTTGATACTGAGCCACAAACTTCTTGCAAATATAGCATTAGTTACACTGGAGATTTCCATTGTTTTCTATTCTTTATATTGTAGTATTATTTTATATCGTCAAACATTTCTTTTTCAGCACTTTCTATCACTTTCAACAAAAGATATTGACCCAGTTGATGACATAATCTCGAAACAGATATGCGAGTTTGTGAGAAACCTGAGGTATAAATGAAGGACTGTCATGAAGTTAGGACAGTTGATGACACTGTGGTGATGTACACAAAACACTGCAGGAACTAAACAGTATACAGCTGACATTAATTAAAAAACCCACTTTCAAACTTCTACTACAGTTTTGCTAGCCAACTAGTTTGAGCATAATGTAAAACGATTTGTTTGTTTCGAATGAATAACAGAAAAAGATCATCTGTTGGGTTTTCCCCATTACATTTACTCAGTATTACTCAAAATGTCTATTTCTATAGGAAATAAAGGACTATAACATTCTGCAAGTTTTAACAAGAGTGATCTGCAAATATTGAATTAAAGGCAGCCATACAGATAGCTATACATGGTGGCCAATCTAATAAACATTCTAAATAGTCTTTTCCAATTAATGTGCACAGGAACTTTGTGATTAGTCTTGGTGAATAATATTAGTTCTACATTTCTTTGTCAGCCTGTCGAGATATCAGTCATGGGATCAATATTTTGACCACACATTGATTTAACTATAAGATGGACAATATGTATCTGTCTTCTCCATTAATGATCAAGCTGTTCATGTATTATGATTTGTTTTTATGTAGCTAAATACTGGCAGTTTCTTTTGGAGGATAACCCCTGGGTTGACTCGGTATCCACCATTTGTGGTACCGTAAATTCAGTTGCTGAATTTGCAAGTAGATTTCAAGAAGTTATGGCAGGTTAGTGAAAAAGCTATAAACAACAGTGTAATTTTAATTGTGTTGACTCTCACTTTAGTGAAAGTTTTGTTTCCTTTTCTTATTCTTTAAACAACATTGAATATAAATTCTTTTACACAATTTGTTTCTTTCCAGCTTTTATTTTTTGGCAGAACGTAGCATATTAATGTGTTATATCTTGATTGTTTCAATGATTGACATTCTACATTAACACTTGTTTGTGTATGCTGTAAAATTTTCATGGGATCAACCCATTCCAGTAGAATATCAAGGCATTTCTGTTTTTTGTCTTTATAACATTTTGTTTCATTTTTATAAATTCTGTATCAAGTGTCATTTCTTTGCTTATTGCTAACATCATTATATACTCTTTATATTTTGAAAAGTGATTACAAAGCCATATATCATGTCATGGTTTCATATAACAGCATATGCCTTAATTATTATTAGTATAATACATTTTAAGATATTTTAGGTATTATTTATAATCTTAAACTGGCCATCTTTTATCGTTACCTATAGCTGTATAAAAATTTTCAACATAAATAATTTTTAATGCTTTTATCATTTTTATTCTTAATTTATCCCCCCCCCCTCCCCTGCGGGTCCGGGGTTGTAGAATTGGCCCGCCGTGCCTCGCTACGTGTCGTAAGCGGCGACTAAGTAGAGGCAACCTGTTTGCCGTGGGTTGCGACCCGTGTCGGAGGAGGAAAGGATCCTGGTAGTTGAGGAGAGGCTTTCCGATGCAATACACTACTTTGGCCTCTACTTCTTCTAGACGGGTGGTCGGGATGGGCCCGGTCTCGACAAATCGGCTGGTCACGCCGAGCCCTAGGAGGTCTTTATTTACTCGCTCACTTTCTTTATCTTTCTCGTTGTATCTCTCTTGATACCACCGTTGCCCCTACATTCTATCCCTTTAACTTTCCCTTTTCCAAGTCTTAGAAGACTTCCTAGAAGGCGGTGGCTCAACGGGTCAATTGGGAGGTAATTTTACCGACTGAGTATGTCTTATGGGATGAATCAGGAGGTGAATTTACCTACTGAGTATAACATCTGTGTATCCCTGGCACTTGAAAAGTGTCCCCTTGTTGGGCTCCTTGGTGGGCGGGGAGCACGGGTGCTGAATTTTAAATCCACCAACATGGATATTTCAAAAAAAAAATCAACTAAAACGTACCAAGACTGGATCTGACTCAGATGACGAACCATGTGGTGTGGAATCATTTCCACGCTTCATGGTTATACAATCTACAGACGACTCAAAACAGCTAACCTCATTGTCTCCGTTTGTTATTGAAAAGACAATTACGGGTATAATTGGTATACCAAAAAGTGTAAAGAAGTTGAAATCGGGCTGCCTACTTGTTGAATGTGAGCGACGGGGTCAGACCGAGAATATCCGGAAAATGAAGACATTTTTCGATATTCCGGTGACCTCATTCGCTCACACAACACTCAACTCGTCCAAAGGCGTGATTCGATGTCGGGACTTGGCTGGAGTAAGCGACAAAGATATCATCGAAGGGATGAAAAACGAAGGTGTCACTGCAGTTCGCAGAATAAGAATTAAACGTAATAACAATCTGCAGGACACCAACACATTCGTACTCACCTTCAACAAGCCAGCAGTACCCAGAGTGGTCAAGGTTGGCTTTTTGCAAGTGAAGGTTGAGATCTACATACCTAACCCCCTTCGATGCTATAAATGTCAGAAATATGGCCATCACGAAGATCGTTGCTCAAAAAGCCAGATATGTGGCCGATGCGGAGACCATTCTCACCAGGAAGCTGAGTGTAGAGCAACTCCGCATTGTGTCAACTGTGGAAAAGAGCACCACGCCAATTCCAAGGATTGTGATACTTGGAAACAGGAGAAGGAAATACAGAGGGTAAAATACACATCCAACATTCCCTATCCAGAGGCCAGAAAGCTTGTACAGGCAAAAACATCACCTACTGGCCCATCCTTCTCCTCTGTAGTTAAAAACAATCCTAAAGCAACGAAGGACGCTCAAACACAGACAGATCAACCCGAGTCAACACCTCGCTCTAACACCCCCCATTACCAAGCACAAAAAACCACGGCATCTACCCAAACAACTTTCAATAACACCCCACCACCGAAGTCACCAAAGAGTAAAAATAGATCTCACGGAAATAGGCAGCAAAAGGGGTCAGATGACCCCATCAAACTCTATAACAGGTTTGGGGACATTGAGAGCATGGATGCAGAAGATACTGCTCCGTGTCCTCAAAGTAGCTCCAAACCTAACAAAAAAATCACCCCCGTACTTCCTCCATAGAAATAATCATACAGACTGTCTCCGCGAAAAGTCTAACCTAGCTCCAAAATCTCCACTCTAATCTTATAATGAAGAATACCATCATACAATGGAACTGCCGAGGACTTAGATCCAATTACAATGAAATTCTTCTGCTTTTAAACGAATATGATCCTGCAATAATATGTCTTCAGGAAACCTTTTTAAAAGATACGGACAACATCACACTTAAAAACTACTCCCTGTTTAACACCTACTTACAGAATGTTGACAGGGCCTCAGGAGGGGTTTCTATTGCTGTGAACAATAGAGCCCCACATAGAATCATCCCTTTAAACACAAATTTGCAAGCCATTGCTGTGAGTGTCACTCTACATCGAGTGATTACTTTTTGTTCTATTTACATACCACCAAACACCAACTTATTACCAAATGAATTAGACACGCTTGTTCAACAACTTCCCGCGCCATTTGTCTTACTCGGTGATTTTAATGCCCATAACATTTTATGGGGATCAAATTACATAAGCGACAGGGGCAAAAAGGTTGAAGATTTTATTACTAGACACGACTTGTGTCTATTTAATACCAAGTCTCCGACGTACTTGCACCCAGGAACTGGTACATACACATGTATCGACTTAACAATTTGTTCTCCTTCACTACTTTTGGATTATAATTGGAAGGTCGCTGATGACCTTCACAGCAGTGATCACTTTCCAATCTCTTAAGAACACCAACGTTACAATTGATGACACGATTCCACAGTGGAATTTAAAGAAAGCTGACTGGGCCAAATTTGAAAAACTTTGTACAGCTAGACTTAACAGGAATACCGTCCTAAACGATAACGATCCTATTCGACAATTTACATCTGTCTTAATTGAGATTGCACAAGAATCCATTCCTAAGTTCTCGCCGAACTGTAAAAGAACCCAAAAACCGTGGTTCACTAAAGAATGTAAAGAAGCCATTAGACAACGCCGAGAAGCACTGAAAAATTTAATAATCGTCCAACGCCCGAAAATTTAACTCAGTACCGTATTGCTCGGGCCAAAGCTCGCCGCACCATTAAAGAAAGTAAACGAGCATCATGGAAAAAATATGTTTCAACTTTAAACTCTCGTTCCTCAATAAAGAAAGTTTGGGACACAATCCGCAAAATAAATGGGAAGGGAAAATACATTTCTTTCCGACATCTGAAGCTAAATAATAACAATTTCAATACCAAACATGAAATAGCTAATGTACTTGCCGATTGTTTCTCCAAAAATTCCTCATCGTCTAATTATTCAGAAGCTTTCCGAAGATTGAAAGCTCAAAAGAAAAAACACGGTTGAAATTCACATCGAATAACTCAGAGAGCTATAACCAACCGTTTTCATTGTCGGAGCTTATGGAATCTTTTAATAAAGCCCATGATACATCTACTGGGCCTGACGATATACATTACCAGTTTTTGAAACACCTTCCAGAACCATCCTTAACAGTTCTTCTGGAAATCTTCAATGATTTATGGATTACTGGTAATGTACCAAAAATTTGGAAAGAAGCAACAGTAATACCAATTCCCAAACCAGGCAAAGATAGCGCAGATCCTAGCAACTATAGACCTATATCATTAACTAGCTGCGTATGCAAAACAATGGAACGAATGATCAATTCTCGGCTTGTATGGTATTTGGAAACCAACAATTTAATATCTCCTTTCCAAAGTGGCTTTCGTTATGGTCGTAGTACCAATGATCATCTGGTTAGACTGGAAACATTTATTCGCGACGCTTTTATCAAGAAGGAACACTTAGTAGCGGTTTTCTTTGATCTGGAAAAGGCCTATGACACAACGTGGAAGTACGGAATACTAAATGACCTGCACGATCTGGGTCTAAAAGGCCGACTGCCCTCGTTCATATCAAACTTCCTCTCAGACAGGGAATTCAAGGTACGAGTGGGCTCCACCCTCTCTGATATGCACGATCAAGAGATGGGTGTGCCCCAGGGCAGTATTTTATCGGTGACGCTTTTCAACATAAAAATTAATAGCATCACCAAGTGTCTGACTCCCGGTGTGGATTGCTCCCTATATGTTGACGACTTTTTAATATGTTACCGATCCAAGCACATGCATACAATTGAAAGACAATTACAGCAAAATATCAACAAGATTCAAAATTGGGCCAATACTAACGGTTTCAAATTCTCGAAATCAAAAACTGTATGTATGCATTTCTGTCAGTTACGAAGACATCATGATGGACCTAAACTCACGCTGGACGGAACACCTATTCCAGTTGTTGAGGAAGCAAAATTCTTAGGTATTATCTTCGACAGAAAACTGACCTTTATTCCACACCTGAAGAATTTGAAAGCTAAATGCTTGAAGTCTCTAGATTTACTTAAAGTAATAGCGCACACCGACTGGGGTGCTGATAGGAAAGTCATACTCAGTTTATACAGAACATTTATTCGCTCGAAACTAGACTATGGTTGCGTTGTCTATGGTTCAGCTAGGAAGTCCTATTTGAAGATGCTAGACCCAATTCATCATCAGGGAATAAGACTTGCCTTGGGAGCATTTAAGACATCCCCGTGTGAAAGCCTACTCGTTGAAGCGAACGAACCACCTTTACCACAACGTAGAGAAATGCTTTCTGCACAGTATGCTCTCAAATTAAGATCAAACCCTCTGAACCCTGCTTTTTCGGCTGTTTTTGAACCCAAATATAAAACCTTATATGACAATAAACCAAACGTCATACCTACCTTTGGCATTAGAATATTACCATGCCTTGACAGTACCAAAATTGATCTTTCAAAAATTCTGAAAACGACCGTCTCCGAAACACCTCCCTGGCTACTTCAACAACCAAAGGTACTTTTCACATTACACGATGGAAAAAAATCGGAGACAAACCCTTCTATCTTCCACAACTCTTACCATGAACTAATCGCTCAATTTCAAAATTATACAAGAATATATACTGATGGATCAAAAGATCAGGAAAAGGCTGCTGCAGCCTTCGTTAGTGGAAAACACACAACAAAAGTTCGCTTGCCAAATGGTACATCCATTTTTTCAGCTGAAATCAGAGCAATAGACCTTGCATTGCAATATATTGAAAGCAAGCGTATTTTAAATAGCATCATCTTCTCCGATTCACTATCAGTACTTCAGTCACTACATAATAGAAAACTGGAGAATCCATTATTAGCTAATGTTCTCCTGAAACATACTGAGCTGAGTACCTCCCACAATATAGTGTACTGTTGGGTACCCAGCCATATTGGAATTAAAGGTAATGACAAAGCAGACCGCGCTGCTAAAATGGCTCTATCACTAGAACCATCTCATTTTAATACACCGTATACGGATTTTATACGTAGTATCAAAGACTGTTTACGTCAGAAATGGCAGGCATCATGGAATGATGCCGTGAATAACAAACTTCATGCCATCAAGCCAACCCTAGGAGAATGGACTCCTTCCTACAGAGCCGTCCGTAGGGAGGAGGTAGTCGTTGCAAGAATTCGAATCGGCCATACTCATTTAACCCACTCCTATATACTAAAAGGAGAGACCCACCAGAGTGCATATCTTGCAATGAACCATTCACTGTTAAGCACTTTATGTTGGAGTGTTTCGACCTCCAACCTACGCGTAATCATTATTACAATGTGCATGACATTAGGGAACTCTTTGATACAGTTAGCGTTTCTTATATTATAGACTTCCTGAAGGAAGTAAATATTTATCATAAGTTATAGCTTTTATGCTATCACCTTGAACAGTTTTATGTGCTATATATATATACCGTCGTTAGATTTTAATTACCTTTCATCTGTTTTAGTTGTCATACATCATTTGCACTCCCCGTTGATCTGGAAACTTTATTTATCACCGTTACTATTTTATCGTTTTACCTTCAACTGTTTGGTTTCGTATCGCTGGTCGATACGTAATCTTTTACCACTTTTAAATAATGAAAGATATAACCTTTTGTATGGCGCTAAATAGCCTCATAGTGCTGGTGCGCCGTAAAAAATTCAATCAACCAACCAACCAACCAATGATCATCTGGTTAGGCTGGAAACATTTATTCGCGACGCTTTTATCAAGAAGGAACACTTAGTAGCGGTTTTCTTTGATTTGGAAAAGGCCTATGACACGACGTGGAAGTACGGAATACTAAATGACCTACATGATCTGGGTCTAAAAGGCCGACTGCCCTCGTTCATATCAAACTTCCTCTCAGACAGGGAATTCAAGGTACGAGTGGGCTCCACCCTCTCTGATATACACGATCAAGAGATGGGTGTGCCCCAGGGCAGTATTTTATCCGTGACGCTTTTCAACATAAAAATTAATAGCATCACCAAGTGTCTGACTCCTGGTGTGGATTGCTCTCTATATGTTGATGACTTTTTAATATGTTACCGATCCAAGCACATGCATACAATTGAAAGACAATTACAGCAAAATATCAACAAGATTCAAAATTGGGCCAATACTAACGGTTTCAAATTCTCGAAATGAAAAACGGTATGTATGCATTTCTGTCAGTTACGAAGACATCATGATGGACCTAAACTCACGCTGGACGGAACACCTATTCCAGTTGTTGAGGAAGCAAAATTCTTAGGTATTATCTTCGACAGAAAACTGACTTTTATTCCACACCTGAAGAATTTGAAAGCTAAATGCTTCAAGTCTCTAGATTTACTTAAAGTAGTAGCGCACACTGACTGGGGTGCTGATAGAAAAGTCATACTCAGTTTATACAGAACATTTATTCGTTCGAAACCAGACTATGGTTGCGTTGTCTATGGTTCAGCTAGGAAGTCCTATTTGAAGATGCTAGACCCAATTCATCATCAGGGAATAAGACTTGCCTTGGGAGCATTTAAGACATCCCCGTGTGAAAGCCTACTCGTTGAAGCGAACGAACCACCTTTACCACAACGTAGAGAAATGCTTTCTGCACAGTATGCTCTCAAATTAAGTTCAAACCCTCTGAACCCTGCTTTTTCGGCTGTTTTTGAACCCAAATATAAAACCTTATATGACAATAAACCAAACGTCATACCTACCTTTGGCATTAGAATATTACCATGCCTTGATAGTACCAAAAGTGATCTTTCAAAAATTCTGAAAACGACCGTCTCCGAAACACCTCCCTGGCTACTTCAACAACCAAAGGTACTTTTCACATTACACGATGGAAAAAAATCGGAGACAAACCCTTCCATCTTCCACACCTCTTACCATGAACTAATCGCCCAATTTCAAAATTATGCAAGAATATATACTGATGGATCAAAAGATCAGGAAAAGGCTGCTGCAGCCTTCGTTAGTGGAAAACACACAACAAAAGTTCGCTTGCCAAATGGTACATCCATTTTTTCAGCTGAAATCAGAGCAATAAACCTTGCATTGCAACATATTGAAAGGAAGTGTATTTTAAATAGCATCATCTTCTCCGATTCACTATCAGTACTTCAGTCACTACATAATAGAAAACTGGAGAATCCATTATTAGCTAATGTTCTCCTGAAACATACTGAGCTGAGTACCTCCCACAATATAGTATACTGTTGGTTACCCAGCCATATTGGAATTAAAGGTAATGACAAAGCAGACTGATCTGCTAAAATGGCTCTATCACTAGAACCATCTCATTTTAATACACCGTATACGCATTTTATACGTAGTATCAAAGAATGTTTACGTCAGAAATGGCAGGCATCATGGAATGATGCCGTGAATAACAAACTTCATGCCATCAAGCCAACCCTAGGAGAATGGACTCCTTCCTACAGAGCCGTCCGTAGGGAGGAGGTAGTCGTTGCAAGAATTCGAATCGGTCATACTTATTTAACCCACTCCTATATACTAAAAGGAGAAGACCCACCCGAGTGCATATCTTCCAATGAACCATTCACTGTTAAGCACTTTATGTTGGAGTGTTTCGACCTCCAACCTACGCGTAATCATTATTACAATGTGCATGACATTAGGGAACTCTTTGATACAGTTAGTATTTCTTATATTATAGACTTCCTGAAGGAAGTAAATATTTATCATAAGTTATAGCTTTTATGCTATCACCTTAAACAGTTTTATGTGCTATATATATACCGTTGTTAGATTTTAATTACCTTTCATCTGTTTTAGTTGTCATACATCATTTGCACTCCCCGTTGATCTGGAAACTTTATTTATCACCGTTACCATTTTATCGTTTTACCTTCAACTGTTTGGTTTCTTATCGCTGGTCGATACGTAATCTTTTACCACTTTTAAATGATGAAAGATATAACCTTTTGCATGGCGCTAAATAGCCTCATAG
>JAECUM010001159.1:0-101322 GCA_016617855.1 Megalonaias nervosa
TATGCTAGAATGAAAACAATTCAGTAAGCAAATCACACAGAATTGAGATTATCAATGAAAGTTGGTACATTGGAATCGATAATGATTGGAAGAAAAAAAACAAGGTGTCAAAAAGGCTCCTATAAGCAGCCTGTGTCTGAGTGTGTTGCACTCTTGCACCTTCTGAATGGGCACCTGAATGGAACAGGGTGCCTGTTCAGAAGGTGCAAGTGTGCAACACTTCCATCTTTGATATCAAATAATTATGTAAGGCATTGTCCTACGTTACTGATGGTTGTATATGTTGTAAGTAGTTGCATATGCATTAAAATTTTAAAAATCAGTATTTGGTCCTGAAAATCAGTATTTTTGTCATAAGCAATCAGTATTTTTGTACTTGGGGGTTGGCAGCTATGGTATGTATGTGTATATGTATGTATGAATGTATGTATGTGTGTGGGTGTGTGTGTGTGTGTACATGTGTGTGTATATATGAATGTATGTATGTATCTGTATATATCTATGTATGTATGCAAGAATGCATGCATGTAAACAGGTAATTCCATCCACGGATTGCTTTTGTGCAAAGTTCGATTTCTGCAAAATACTGTGCATGCTGTTTCATATCAGTTGTTTTGTAGTCATAAAACTGCTGCTATTAATGATCATGGTTAGCGTCTGCTCATTATTTATCTTTCATAAATAATCATGGTTAGCATCTGTTCATTATTTATCTTTCATAAATAATCATGGTTAGCGTCTGTTCATTATTTATGTTTCATAAATAATCATGGTTAGCATCTGTTCATTATTTATCTTTCATAAATAATCATGGTTAGCATCTGTTCATTATTTATCTTTCATAAATAATCATGGTTAGCATCTGTTCATTATTTATCTTTCATAAATAATCATGGTTAGCGTCTGTTCATTATTTATCTTTCATAAATAATCATGGTTAGCATCTGTTCATTATTTATCTTTCATAAATAATCATGGCATCAATTTGTATCTTCTGAGTAATAGATTGATTGATCAATTGACGGAATTGGTTGATCAATTGATATAAGTTTAGAATTGACTTTTTTGCTTGCTTGTGCTTCATAATATACCTTACATATTTTCAAAAAATGAATACACTGGGGGTACTGTATCCATGGGGGTACTGTATCCATGGGGGTACTGTATCCATCTCCACATATTGGGCATTCTGTAATCTTAAAATAATCTTTGAATGAATACACTGGGGGTACTGTATCCATCTCCACATATTGGGCATTCTGTAATCTCAAAATAATCTTTGAATCCAGCATGCCCCTTGGTCCTTGACATCTCACATGCCAAGTTACAAATTGGGATAGGATAAAACTAAAATAAAAAAAACAAAATAATTATTTAGTTGAATGAAGAATGATTTAATTGTGTTTAAAATGTATAAAAGATACCAGTGTGGTCTTTATTTAAAACATACGAATATGGTCTTTGTTTAAGTTTTCTTACCAACTTTGATTCCAGTTTTAGCAGGATCATTATTTAGCTCTGCTGAGAAAAGCATTGTGATTAAAATTCACCACCTCCTATGATAATTCTGTGACTAAAAACAATTTGATTGGACTGTGAATGCAGACTTACAAGCATGAATGTTGGTTTACATACATTACTGTGTCATGTGACTTGCTTATAGGAAAAACTACAATCTCTGTATATGAAGTCAAGTCTGTTGACACCAATCTGGTCAGTCATTTAAGATTCCAGTCTAGCATTAGCCATTTAATATCTCTGCCCTTTCATGAACAGTACATGATACTTCTAGACATATCTGTGTATGAGTTTCATTTGTCTGCATTATGCTATGTGTTAGTCAAGCTCTCATTGAATTGAAGAGAAAAAATTGAAAATTTAAGTGTTTATGTTTTTTTCTTTGCAGTGGTTAAGTACAACCAAATTTCCAACTCCTGAGATGTCACAGGTGTGGGACCTCATGAGTCAGATGAAGTTAAAAGTGTATGAAATGCTGGATTCAGACAATGATGGGTAGGTTTTTCAGGGGAAACTGCATCACAGAATAACTGACATTTTCACTGAAAATAGCTAGAGCAAAATATTTAATGGTTAATGATGCATACTTTATTTCCGTCATTCATCTAAGAGCAGTGTTACCTATGTATATACATCTATATATCCATACACCTTAGTTAAGTTTTGCATTTATATTAGTTTTCAGTCAGTCTGGCTGTGTATCCATGTTTTATGAGCACAGTTCTCAGTCGGATGCAATACCCGATTACATTAACATCAGGATATTACTCTCTGCTACCTCTGAATCCAGCCCTACCTATAAAATGAGAAAACATCTTTCCATCTATATATCACAGAGACAAAGACTGCTATGCCCCCTTTGGTTTCCACCCATATTAGGAATGTTTATTTGTTTTAAACTTTTGCTTGCAACTGTTAATAGTCTCTCTGAAGACTCGGTGCCAGTTTATAATAATTTTTGACTGTGCAACATTTTTTTTTTTATAGTGGTATAGTAAGTCGGATCATTGATATACCTGGTGTACACATTTGCATTTTTCCACTGAATTTATTTGATTCAATGTATTTCCAATTGTTATTCATGTGATTTCAATAAGTAACACTCAAGTTTTCACTCGTCTATTCATATGGCTCAGTTAAACTTCTTAGGTCATCTCTGTAACATGAGAATGTCTACTTTAACAGTTTATCTTAGGCATGTGCAAGCTATGGCCCACAGGATGGATCCATCACATGACCTGGTTCTATACGCTTATTACATCATAGTGCATGGCATTAAAAATTGTTGATCCAGCCCACACCCTGGAGGAAGTTGCACATGCCTGGTTTATATATTTGTTGTATGCACTAGTTTTAATTTTTCTTCTTTCTTTCATTACAGAGATGTCAATAAAGCTTACAAAGTTCAGATACTTTAAAGTTGTTCAGGTCAATAATAAAGTGTACCTTACTTGTATAAAATGTTCTTCATCACACCTATGTAGCACTGTGGGCAAAAGATATTTGGTCCAGTGTCTTAAATTAATCGGCTGCAAAAAAGTCATTCTTGGAATCTTTTGAGCACAATGTATTAGGTATCCATTGGGTGATCGTTTTATATGGGATATCAAGATTCTGCTCTTACCCCATTTAGAAATACTTAAAACAGCACCAACAATGATGATTATGTCTGATTCCATGAAAGCTGCACTAAGCGATTCCAATCAAGCTATAATGGAATTGTGTATACTATGCAAACTGCAACAAGCTTCCTGATTGAGATTGTTGCCGATTGAATTGGACAGAACTTTGACCATTTTTTAACTCAATTTGGCATCCCACTGGGCATAAGTCCCCATCCCACCTGTGCATGGACTTAGTACAAATGAAGCAGAACATGTGTGATTGTCTTCCAACTTTGCTACCTAGCCAGGCCTGTCATCCAGCCATCAAGCCAGTTAGTTTATGGTTTTAGCAGGTGTGAGTCAATCATTTCAGACTGGCAAAATGCACATCATTCGACAGTTCATTCAATGAAGATGGCTTCCATCCAGCAGACTGCCCTTGACAAGTGACCAACCATTTCCATGATGCCAGTACATGGAGCACTGGCATCTCAGTTAGAGTCTTCCGTCCAGCCCACCCCAGCTGAGCATGCCATACTGATATTTGCCAGACTGACTGTTCTTCATGGTGGATATGTCTCAGCTAGCCTACTAGAGTATCTGACAGGTAGAGTAATTTCAACACATGATGATGAGTTGTCATCACTGCCATGTGGAATGCTATACACCTGGATGCAGTGCATACAGGAGAATAACCCCCATTTTATGAGTGGGATGAGAAGGACTTGCCAGAACATTCCAATCCCACCATGGAAGGATAGTGTTCAGATATATTGAATTTAGCCTCCACTGGGATGCCCTCATCAACCAGCAGTAAGTACTACTTGATAAGGTCAGGCCTCCATGGATACTTTGAAGGCATATGAGAGGAAGTGGTGTGTTTTCAAAGTCACGCCACTCTCAGCCTCCATCTCCCAGCTGGCTAACTACCTTTATTTCCTAGTTGAGGACAAGACGCTGGCCCCTATCACAATCAAGGGATACATTTCCATGATTTAAAACATGTTCATACATCATGGAAGAGATGATAGTGGCTGCAACAAGAATCTTTGTGAAAATACTTGCCATACAAATATGAATATCCTGTTATAAGTTTTGATCAAGCTTAAACAAGTAAACATCTGCGATATGGGTGGTCACCTATCAGGAACAAGGGGAGTTGATCTGTAGGAGTCACTTCCCTTCTATTTCATATACAGCAGGAAAGACTTTTTTTTTGTCTTTCAGGGAGGGCTGCATCTAGAGGTAGCAGTGAGTAATTTCCAATGGCAGCACTGTTACAAGTTTCCAGCATATGGCTAGAAACAAAAAAAATGGACAATACTAATTAATTAACCTTTGTGGTTATAAAGAAGCACAATTGTGATTGACACTTGCATCACAGTTTTGTCGGATAGTTTCCACATATTCCACTTTGAACAACTATATGTAAGGTCAGTTATCAACTGACAGTCCGATGTGTTTTGTCAAACAGCCAGGATATTATCCATGAAGACATCTTGACCTAGGTATTTCTGGCACTATCAGCATAATCTTGTTTGTTCATTAAAAAATAGGCATGAACTTATTCATGGTATTTACTGCATTGGGGTGTTTATCCATTAAATGCTATTAGTCATATACTGGAAGTGATGCTTCCAAGTCACTGCTTCGGTTGCCTAGTGATTACAGCATCTGCTTCGGATGCAGGAAGTCATGGGTTCACACCCCAGCAGAGTCATACCAAAGGCTTTAAAAAAATGGTACTAACAGCTGCTTTGCTAGGCACTCAACATTAAGAGGTTACTGTTAGGACAGGTCGGCCTGGTTTCAGGATAATGTGACTGGGTGGGACATCATGCTGCATGTCTGCAGCATGATTCCCCAGTGCTAGACATCACTGTAAAACTGTCACACTGCAGACATCATAGCGATACCACTAAAAAATTGTTAAAGCTACATTAAAATCCAACTCACACACACTAATGCTTCCAACCTTAGCTTTAACCCATTTAGTTAGGGATGATCAGGAGAGTTGTGAACCAAGTATGGTTACGGGATAAGAGCCCCTGAATGTTCTGGCATTGTATATTTTGAGTGTTTACTGCAACTGTTATTATTTTCTTTTCAGAATACGTACACATGCTGTAAAATTTATAGAAGGAGTGGTTCTAACATTGTCGTGGAAGACACCAGTAAGTTTATGTTCTGACAGTACATTTGATTTGTCATTATTATTGTTGTAAATATCTGTCAAAAATTAAATGTTTTGCAAAAGTGTGTATTCATAGAAATGATAAAAGGATTGTGGGGTAAATAATAAGCTATATCTTATTATGATTTATAAGCCATTGTAATTTTTGACCTTCTCATAATTTTCCCAGTGGAGTTATCATAGTTCCAAAAACTCTCAGCTTTGGTTTAACTGGTTTTTAATCAAGTTCCCAAGTTACAACTTTAAACCAGGTTCAGAAATTGTTCATTTTAGCTACCAGCCAAGTAAGTATAATACAGATCATTGAGGCGCATTTTAAAGTTATTGATAGATGAGCTTTGAATGCTTTTATCAAGTTGTCTTTAATAGTCTAGGGATCACTGATATAATTCAAATGCATATTTAATACATTAAAATGCATTCAGCTTGTTTTTACTGTTTTAGGAGAGTGAGATTCCCAAGACTACAAAGCCCGAGTCTGACATCTGCCTTGATATAGTCCCAGAGTCCTCTAAGTATCTGAAAGTCAAAAAGTTGGAAGATGAGGGCAAGAAAATGTTTGCTGCTCTTCTGCAGTTCCAGGCTTCTCCGCACATTTCTAGGTAAACAACTACGAATTACTTGGCATCATTTTGCTTGAATCCCATGATGATGGTTTTTTTTAAGAGAGTGTGATTTATATTAACATTTTGATACTCTATTTTAAGAATTTTACCCTTTTCTCCTATATTTTTGTTTTGGATGGGGTTTTTGGGAGGGGGGGAGATGACAAAGTTTCCTGGCACTATTTAGACAAGATTGTGATGATGTGCAATTAAACTCTGTACTTAACAGTAGGTATTCCAAGCACTTTTAGGATATCAGCAAATACAATTAAAAGCACTAAGCTGTTGTTACCATCCTTAAGACCTTAAGATGAAAATAAAATGTTGAAAAAGTCATGTAAATTGGTCAAATACTTTTCAAGCTATGACCTTTCAGAGATTTTGAGGGATTTAGGAAATTTGTGATCCCCATCGAAATGCAATTACCATCAACTTCGGATGAGTAAAAAAAAAATTTGAAGCTATACAACAGTGGCATTTACTGTAAAGCTAGACAAGTTCCTTGTTATTCAAGAAATGCAAGCACTACAATCATATACAAAAAATCCTTTTTATTAGGTTCACTCTAAGACAGTAAAACTAAGAGGACGGCCTTACTGGAAATGCTAGAAATTGAGCTTTCCCATGAATTTGCAACCTTGCTATAATAAGACTATGACATTTAAATGCAAATTAAAGTATGTTCCTGTGTGAAAACCTTCTGAAAACAAAGCCTAATTTTTTCTGGGCCTATGGGTATGAAACTTTTGCTGTACCAGATTATAGAAATCGGGAAAAAGGGCAAAAATTTAAATGTCCCAAAAAATGCAAAAACAACAATTTTCAAAAGGTCACAACATTTTTATTTATTGATGGATTTTAATAGTTCTTGTATCAAAATGCAGAGCATTGTATGAAGAATTCATGCAATATACAACATTAGTGTGAAGTAGGTTTTAAAGCAATATCTGAAAATAGGCAAGAAATGGCAAAAACAACAATTTTCAAAAGTTTGCAACTTTCTCAATTAGTAACTGATTTTGATAGTTTTTGCACCAAAAAGGAGCATAATACAGCCTTAATGCATACATACTAATAAAGCAAATATAATTATGATAAAGCAAAGATAGGTTACAAAGCAAGAGCCAATGACAAAATATCAAAATCTTTCACTATGAGTAATGTTTTGAAGATAATGTACACTTCAAACAGTAGATACAATTGTAAATGTTTTAAAGGACTGCTTTGTTTGAAATAATCAGAAAAGTAACAGTTTTAACAAAGTTTTTGCTTGAGATTTTTATTCTGCTGTATTGCTGGTCAATGTGTCATATATTTTCAACTTTCCAGGTTAGGCCATCGCTTGAAACTGGTTGTACATTATAGTTCCAATCAAACACAAAACACGACTTAACCTCGGCAATGTCATCACTGGCTGGCCATTTGAAAAGATTGGTTTTGGTTTTCATCTGGCATAAAAACTGTACAAGTGCCAGATCAGGTTGGTGTACTTCCAACACTTGTCCAATGTAATATTGGTCATCGTAATACACAGCTACCCATACTCCTTGGTGTCTGAATTTAAAAGTTTCACTTCCACTTGAACGTCACTGTCATCTTCTGATAAAGGGAGTGACAAGGAAAGCTTTCTCTTCTGATCGCAAGGGTTGTACTCAATATCTGCAGACTCTGGAGATAGAAAAATCAGAAATGCCATATAGATATAAAAGAAATCAGAAATTGGGGATAGGTCTCGTAGTTTTAACGTAAAATGCCAGTCTATAGCGAGATAGATTTACAATGCCCTTTTATCGTTAATAAACACTTATCCCAAATTTTGGACCTTGCTCAAAATTAAAAACCAAAAGAAACAAAGTAAAAAGAAATAAAGAAGGGTAACAGAGCCCATTTTCATTTTGGTGAATCATGTTTACAAACAGAAAGGTCAAAGGTCACAATTTTATCGCTATCCAATTCAATCTATTAATTAATTGCTCAGCCATATACAAGAAGAAAAAAATTATGTCAACAAATTTACTATAAATACATAAAATAACATGCCAAGCTTCATCCAAGGCTATTTTTGCGTGCGTATTTCATGTGTAAAAATGACTTAGCCAGGGAAATCGGACTCGAAAGGTTTTCCTTGAACCGTAGAATAGGACCTCCAATTAATGACTTCAAGTACTCAAAAAACATATAAAGACAAAAATAAATATAAAACATTAAAAACAAATCATTTTACTTACAAACTAGCAATAAATAATCCGTGGATTGAATATCAGAGGCCATAATACGTCTTGGATTTACATCGAGTTAGGTTGCATATGTGCGCCATTGCACATGGTGTATTTCCAGCATGCAGAAAATTCTGCTGTTTATGCAGAAATAAAGTATAATGAACATGCTTTAAAATGATATCAAATTTGTATTTTAAACTGAGCTTTACCTGAAAAATTGTCATTTTGAAGTTTTCATCGTGTAAAATTTGAAGCATAACCCCCCCCAATTTACACAGTAAAGATATCAAAATGTAGGTCATTCACTCTGCTTTACAATGGTGCTAAATATAGTAACATGGGAATTACCACGCATAATCCCAAGCCTTACAATAAACCTGTATGTAAAATTTTCACGTTCGGACGAACCGCCGCTGCACAAATTATGCCCTTTACTTACCTCAAACAAACATGTTTTTAAATGTGAAAATAAAAGAAAAACATAAAGATTGATGCATAAAATGATAGAAGAATAGTAGTTCTTGTGACAAATGCAGATATTTATTGATTTTATGCATAGTGATGGCATAAAATTTGTTGTTCAAAATGTGCAAAATTTTGACTTTTGCCCTGCTGGCAACCCATTGACCTGGTCATCTAGGGCAGCTTGGAACACCTAATAACAGACAGCTGCATTTATTCCATGTCCATTCAACCCAGTAGTAAAAGTTTACATTTCTAATGATCATTTATGGAGAATGTCTTAAGAATGTAAATTTTTCATGCTATTTTTATAACATGTGGAATGAAAATCCTGTTTTTCTGTAAATATTTGCTCAACCAAATTACCTGATTTTACCATTAGAATTAGTTAAGAGTTTTCAAAATTTACTGACCGCATTGCTTCCCATGACTAAAGCTCAGTTGGCTGTTGTGTGTGACATCATCCTAGAATAAGTCCACCAGCCATTAAGGTAGAAATGTGTAATGATTGTATGGTCCTTTGAACTAACAGTGATTTTATACAGTAGATGGTTACAATCAGAAACAGAAAAAGGGCCATTGGTGTCCCTTTTTTTCAATTTCTAACTGAATAAAGATGCAGAAAATAGGTATCTACGAATGATACTATAGGATGGCGAAGCATTTTAAAGAGTTTTTAAAGTAGGCCCCATTGCTCGCTTAGATTTTTTTCCAAGCCTATTACAGATGATCATGTAATTGCAAATCCTCCTGAAATTTAAGTAACAATTTTTGAAATGTCATTTAAGCAATCTTTGAGGAAAATGTGAAAAGTGGGAACTGTGAGAGAGAGAAAGAAGAAGCAAAATATTGAAAAATAAGTCTTCTTTCATAAGTTACAGAAGTTTGAACTGCAAGCATATATGTTTGTTAATCCTTACCTTTATAGGTTTACGAGGGGAAATTATACCATAAAATATCATATAGAACATGATGAAATGTTCTCTTGCAAGATAAGAAGTTACTTGTAAAGGGGAAGGTTTTCCTGTGTACTATTTCAAAGAACTTCAATTTATTTTAAAGAATTGTTGTCAAAAATTTTGACTGAAAATTGGAATCCAATGTATTTCCTTTTGCAGTGTGGCATACATAATATGAAAGTTAGAAAATATGTAGAAATTGCACTTGTGCATTTAAATAAGCTGATTTTCGTAATTGTTTCCAGTGATTGTAATCGTGTGGGTTTTTTTAAAAACTTTGATGGTTATAGACCAGAAGAGCATATGGTATGGCCTGTTGTCCATTATCCATCAGTCCATTTGTAATTATTACTCTTACAAGGCTATGTGGATAAAGTGGGTGAGCACATGGATGTTTAATTTTTATATCAAAACTCCAGGCGTCTTATAGTTTGGGTTTTTCGTTGCTTTAAAAAAAAAATAATTTCAGTTTTCAAAGGTCAAAATTTTCAGTTTACTTTAAATATTTATTTCTGTTTCAGTATTAACCTTATGACAGTAATGGGCAGCATAACTAATATTGCAAAGCAGAGGCCAGCCTTTTTTGGGAGAGTTGTACAGGCATTTGAGGGACTTCATGGTAGACACATTTAATTATTTTTATCACTTAATTTGTGTACATTTAACGCATCATCTTTTTTTAGTACAGTATTGATTTGTTGAAGAAAAAAACCCTCAGTACTCATTCTCAGAGTTGAAGAAATTATATTCTGAATGCAAGTTACTTTCTGGCAGGAACATTTAAAAAGAGCAATCAAAGAGTTCCTGAGTTCCTACTGCAGTTTTTCATGGCAGAAAGGGTTTCTTAATATTGTGTCATAAGCTCAATGTATGTGTGATAAATCCAGTTTTATATCTTTTGATTATGGTGTTTTTATCTGTATGATTGCTGTTTTTACATATCCAAGTCCACAATCTATGCTCTTAGACTTACAATACAACAAAGGTATGGTATTGACAAACTTGATGAATGAAATGAAGTTTAATAAATATTTTCTTTTATGTATGTTATTGTATTAGATGTAAACTATCATAATTTAGGCAGGTATGTGCCCTGTATCACACAAATATATACCCCACACACACACACACACATGCACACACACATATATAAACTGTTTGTGGTACTGGTTCAGTAAGTTTTCTTCCAACATTTCCAGATGATAACTTAAGTTTTACTAAACATAATTCAACAACATTCATTAACTCTGTGTCTTTTAGCTCCTGCAAGAACACTAGAAGCTAAAAAATAGTTCTACCTATGCATTTCATTTTGGAATAATACCCGAGTTCTACTGAACAAATTTCAGCACGTCTCGTTCATGTGTGCCTCTTAGTACAAAAAAAAGAATCATATTGATTTTAGGAATGGTGACTTAGAAGTCAAGGTTACTGTTGCTAGATATAGATTTTACCATTGCATTTTATTTTCAGATGTTAATTTAAGATTTAGAGAACAAAATTCAGTGCAGTTTGGTACTCGTGTTTCCCTTAGCTCATGAAAATCTGTGATTTTGGGGTCAGTGAAGGTAAAGGTCATTGTTGCTAAAAATAAAATCATGTCTGCAACAGATGTGGCCTCATACAGGAGAGTATCTTAGTTCTTGGTAAAGGTCAGGAAAGAAATAAACCCTGGTGGGCAAGATTGACTTAAGAACATTGCGATTGGGAAATGATTGAATAGCTAATGGTTTTTCATGGAGAGTTGCACCAGAGTACAGAATAGAGGAAGCTAATGACAGTGAGCAGGACATTTGGTGGCAAGGGGTTGAAGAGGGCACTGTCTTTCTCTTTAGGTGGATTAATCACTATGTGGAGCAAAGGTGACTAATTTTTGCCCAAAGCCATATCAACAGTAGTACTGCTAACTCCTTTATATTCAGAGAGTCAGTATACAGCCTATTGTTAATATTTCGGACTCTTATTTTTTTAAAGCAAAGTTATGGACTTAGCTAGCAGTTGCATTGTTTGTGAGCAAAATGTTTTTTTTTATGATAGTGAACCTACCTCCCACTTTGGCCAAGTCACAAGTGAGCAGTGTGAGGAAGAACCTGAAAATGCAAATGCTAGCCCTACTGAAGCACCAGTGTTCTGTTGACTTTTTGTCAAATATCACCACATTGTTGACTGACCTGGGAGCTACTCAGAGTGAGGTAAGCACGAGGAATCATTTCTTGAATGTGTAGCATTGTGGAAATATTGGTATTGCTTTATTCATATGATTCTTGTTAGCATATGTGTAGGCATCAAAATTAAGTTTTTTAGCACTTGGTTTTATTTCTTAAATCTGCTGCATATATATTAACAGTTACAAACATTATTCAAACATTCATCTTGAAGAGTACTAATGACAGTATGAAAAATAGGTCAGAATATTTTGGGGTTTTTTCAGGAAAAGTTTAGGTACAGTTAGGGATCATGAAATAGCAAAGTTGATAAGACAGCATTCAAGAATTCTTGAGCACATTATCATCAATAATTTTAGCTTCCATCATGTGTTTGATTTGTGGGAAAATGTAACAGAAAAACAAGCTCATTAATTATTCATAAGTTACTTTGATAGTATTCAAAGCTTTTGTACAGCAGCATTGTGATCATATGACTGTATTTAGTATTTTGACACTGACTCAAAATATCTTATATTGTCTAAAGTATGACTGTATTTAGTATTTTGACATTGTCTTACCATATCTTGTATTGTCGTATTGTACCCATAGGTACAGGGAAAACATAATGACAGTGACAAAGTATATTTGCACTGGAACTTGTAAAATGTGTACTTGGCTGTTGAGGTTTGATTTCTAAACTTACAAGGACTTTTGTTTTTACCAAGAAGTTGCTGTATGACATAATTTGGTGTTTTTTCACTACAACATAAGTTATATTGTATGTCAATATGATTTTAATAATTATTTCACATTTTATGTTGAATTTATACTATTGCCTTGACAGGTGATGAAGGCCATGCCTAAGCTGGATGAGAGCAGAAAAAGAAAAGCTGAAGAGACAGTACAGTCTTCCAAAAAACAGAAAGTTGAAAAAGAGGTATTCTTGTTTAATAGATAATGACTGATCAATAGAGTTTTGAATTTCATCAGTGATCCATGGTTTTTACATCTCTTATACTGGGAATATACAGTGCAACCTCACTTAACCAGACAGTCAGGGGATAAGATAATCTTGGATATTCAGGAGAGGTGTCTTTTTGTGAAGAAATTAAATAACAGAAGGAGAAACCAGACATTGGCTAGATATATGGGATCAAAAGGTCAAAGGTTATTCAGAATGAATAAAAAAGAAATTTAGTTTCACACAGCAGCTTTTATTTTTTGACTACATTTCCTGGACCATTTTTGGATGACTTGTACTTGTGGGTAAGAAAAATGCCATGAAACTTTTCATTTGAAGTGTTGGAGGTCATGGTCATGGCAGGTCAGATTGGTTGCACACAATAGTGGAGTTATTAGATCACATATATTTACCAAATTTAGAGGCTTTCTTGCACTTGGAGCAAGATAAATGCATCTTGATTTTATGGTCAAAATGTTCAAGGTCAAAGACACCACATGACAAATAAGGAAATATTTAATGGAAATTAACTTTAAAGAGGGCTTCCTGATAAAGAATGTAAATCTGTTACAGATATTGGTTTACACAGCTTGAAGTTAAAGGTCACAGTGAGAATCAAATGAAAGCTGTTCTATACGTTCTTTTTTCAAAATTCACAAATGATTTGTTACTTTGGCAGGGAAGAAGCCTATTGCTTGTAGGGTAAAGGTCATGGTCACTATGTCTCATTGGTCATTATTGTACTGAGTGAACCCTGCCCTACCAGTACATGTATACAGGAATATTAAACATGTGATGGGAATAAAAGGATATGTGTTTGATCCTCGTCAGATACAGGAATATTAAGCATGGGATGGAAATAAAGGGATCCTCGTGTTAGATACAGGAATATTAAACATGGGATGGGAATAAAAGGAATCATGCTTAAGCCTTGTGTTAGCTACAGGAATATTAAACATGGAAGAGGAATTAAAGGAACATGCATGCAGAAATATTAAACATGGGATGGGAATAAAAGGAATTGTGCATGATCCTTATGTTAGATACAGGAATATTAAACAGGGGATGGGAATAAAAGGAATCATGCATGATCCTCATGTTAGATACAGGAATATTAAACATGGGATGGGAATAAAAGGAATCATGCATGATTCTCATGTTAGACACAGGAATATTAAACATGGGATGGGAATAAAAGGAATGATGCATGATCCTCATGTTAGATACAGGACTATTAAACATGGGATGGGAATAAAAGGAATCATGCATAATCCTCATGATCATTTTGTTGGATACAGGAATATTAAACAGGGGATGGGAATAAAAGGAACTTGCATGATCCTCATGTTGGATATAGGAATATTAAACATTGGAATAAAAGGAAATGCATGATTGTTCTGTTGGATACCGGAATGCTCAACATGGGATGGGAATAAAAGCAACTGTGTATGATCTGCTTGTTGGATGGTGCACTGGACATCACGCAAGACAAGAGGCAGGAATTTAGTTCTCAACACAAAGTGAAGCAAGACAAATTCATGTTTATCTGTGGTAATATTTTGTTTGACTGGAGACACACCAGTCCCCAAATGTTGCTTTTAGATACATTTTATGCTATGAATTCACTTGTATTAGTGGAGTACTCATTTTCATGGTTTTCTTGGTCAGTACAGACCATAGATTTAAGGACTCAACATGTACTAATTTTTCTGTGAAGAAAACCATAAAAAGCAATGCCCATTAAAGTAGTATACATGAATTTATTCACAGAGGAAAATAATTTCTTTTTAAATATATCATCTGATCATAATATATTTAAAAAACTGCTACTTCCTCAAATATCCAGCCCTCCCAGGTTAAAACATTTTAGCTAAGAAGCAAAAGGTAGGCAGCTAGAGTGATTGCCTTTGATAGGAATGTGCCTCACACAATAGGGCACCTTTTTACATATCTGCATAGGTCACTAGAGTATTTCCTCACATTGCTGTGGCTGCATTTTATGTGTAGGTATTGTGTGTACTGTACAGAACTTGAATAAAATTGCTGTATAAATTCTGCTGCATTCAGGTACATACAGGTATATTTCCTATACATAATCAAGTCATAGCATCAACTATTTAAAGTGTCACTTCAGTGATTTAATCTGTAAATGTAGCCAGTTGGCTGACTGGCAGCTTCTGTTAGAACTGATACTATAAGCGTCCACTTCATAGGTATTAGTAACGATGTTTCAGTACTTTATCAGCTGCCATGAGTGCCGCTCTCACATGTAAATTTTCACATTGGTATGTAGCTCTATATATTCACCCCAAGCTCATGAAACAGAATGCATGGAGGCTACACTTTATATGAATTGTATGCTCTATTTTTGGCTTACAGTTTTAGATCATGGGCTAGACAAAACGTAAGCTGTGTAAATGTTGGAAACACAGGAGTGTAGCTTGCTCTGGTTGCCAGCCTGCATATATGCACCTCATGGACAGAAAGTCAATGGGGAACAGTACTGGGGACACAAAAAGGGAAAGCACAGAAGTGACTTTTGAGGGACAAAGATGCAATCAGTATATATGGTGATGTCACTTCAGTGAATGATTTACTTTGATGGGTATCACAGTCCACAAGGTTAATCAACCACAGAGTGATCCAATCTCTCATTGTCAGTGACAGCTGCGTTTCCACTCGTACCACCTCATCATCATAAACCTTTCTTGGCAAAACCAAAATTACTGATTACTGCAAGGGTTTGCCTTTATCACCTTCTATCAAATGAGATCAGGTTCAAGCAAACCACCTCAGTTGCCATCTTACACTGCAGAATTTTACCTGGATCAAATATCCTGTTCTCAGTCAAAACTTGACAAACTGGAGAACATCATGCCAACTAAGAAGTCCAGTTCCTTCACAACTAGACTTTGCCATATGTATCTGATTGCAACAGGTCACCACCACAGTTGCTAAACCCACATCATACAGGCACTCTCATGGATCTGCATAGTACCACAAGTCACTCAATGCACCAGCTGCCCATCTTAGTGCCTCTATGCACATGGGATGTTGAGTCACTTCATCTCAAGCCTTTGATACTCAAAGAAATGTTTACTAAGTGATAGGTTGTGAATGACTGCATCCCATTCAGGACATTCTGTGAGCTTGGTGAGCCACCACCTTTGACATTCATCTCGAGCTAGATTGCAGATAGCACAGGGATGTTGTTATTGCAACATTTTTACAGAGAGTGAAACCTGTTCTCTAGCTCCCATGGCCTTCTTAGATTTGACCATAATGGGAGAAGACTCTGTCCTTAGTCCTTCAGTTGAGGAAGCCTTCTGCTTGCTGCGACCTGAGTTTTGTCCTATGGCATATAGAGTCTATTCTCAGCTGGGTTATTAGATAGAGCTGCCTTGCATACCTTAGGCAACAGGAGATGGTTTTTCCGGAGTAAGGGGCAGTAACTCCCTCCACCTATTACCTATTCTCCTAAGGTATTATCATCAAGTGAAGAAGAAACCCATTTTTTTTCTTATTAAAATGTTGTTGTTTTTTTTTTTTTACAATACTCATGTGATGATAATGTACAAACACCCTTCCAACGACCCTGCAGTTTTGTTCATATTGAGAGTATGCACTCTGCTCCAGTAATGGAAATATTGATGAGATTTGGCACCAATCCCTGTATCAAGGGGAGATGACTAACTGCCACCTATGAGGGGAGATAACTGTTATCTTTTTAGCTACAACGTTTTAGTCTGGAAGGGCTGGATTTGTGAGGTGGAGATAGCTCTCCTAAGGTATTATGATTGAGAAAATACTATCAAAGAAACATATTTTACTTGGAAACCAGGAAATTGATACCTATTAAAATCTGACTTAACATTTAACATATCACATTCTGTTAACATTTTTACCTGGCTTTGTTTTATTTATCGCTGTAACATGACATCAGAGTAAAAACAGTTTATTGAAAGTCATTGAAACTTAACCCATCTATCCAGTAAACAGGTTCATCCATTATTTTTAATGGACATGGTATTCCTCAAATTAACAGTATCAGAATAGAACTTCTTCAGTATTTTCACAAAGTATGTTCTTACAGCAATACTCTGATAAATTGAACTGTTTTCAGGTGGAGTTGGATGATGATGATGATGTTGGGATGACACCTTGGGTCAGTCAGTCAGAGAAGAAGCTTGCTAGTGCCCAGCTGAGGCAAACTGCCATTGACATCACATCTGAGGATTTGATTCCCAGACTCACTTCACAGAATGTCTCGGATTTAGTCCTCATCAGCATGGTCAGTACAACATATTTTGTTAAAATTAAATTTCAGTAAGGTAGGAAGAGTTGTTCCAAAATGAAATATGGGGAAGTGTTAGGCAACACCTGTTTTTTTTTGTCCATCACCTATACAATAAAACTGTAGCCACCAACCCACACATTTTCAATAAAACTTCATTTACAGCCACCATACAAAATAGAAATGGAAAATAAATTCAAGCTTTATTTCTACTTTCAAAAGCCATATACAGAAATTAATGTTGCCATGTCTTGAAATCAACTGTACTTTCATCACATTAATGACAAGCAGTGAAAGCACCATTTTCACTAGCCAAATCTTGTCCATCCTCCATAGCTGTCAAGTGTCCTGTTTTTTCCGTATTTGTCCCGTATTTTGGACATGAATACAGGTGTACGTTTATTTTTGCAAAAAAATTCGTATTTTAATTTATTTATTTTTTTAAAAAAAAAAAAAAAAATTCTTAGCAATTTTCAGTTTTTAGAACGGGCACTCGGTTCCATTCTGATAGAAATGTATTGCATGTATATAAGAATACAGTTCTACAATATGATTGGTTTATTCGAAATCAAGGCTACCATGCCTGTCTTTATCCGCCATATTGGATTTTGCAATCAGTTACCACTATCACTGTATCTCATCTTCGTAATATTCAGCTTCTAATCATGCTGAATAGGAAAGCAGAATATTCAGAATTTTCTCCAGGAAGAACAAGACAACAGAACTGGAAGGACAGTTGTGCCATCTTGTTTAGATTTGTGAAACCATCTAGTAAAGGAGAAGACTTTACGTTTTGCAAATTGTGTAATGTGATTTCGCTATTGGGCATGGAGGCGCACATGAGCACGAAAAAGCTAATAAATATCAGCTTGCTGCTTCATCATACGCAGCTCAGCCTGAACTTGGACATATATAAATACCAGAGAGAACCTTGATGTAATTCGATCGAAATTCAGTTTATTAAATTTCTTTTAGAAATGAACCTTCCTCTTTCAGTTACTAGTGTTGCTGGCGATATATTTTGCACATGTTTTCCAGACAGTAATATCACAAAGGATCACTCGTATGCTAGAACGAAAATAGTTAAGTAAGAAAATCACACAAAATTCAGATCATCAATGAAAGTTGGTACATTGGAATAGATAATGATTGAAAAAAAAATAAGGTGTGGTAAAGGCTTCTATAAACAGTCTGTGTCTGAGTGTGTTGCACTCTTGCACATTCTGAATGGGCCCCCGAATGGAACAAGTGCCCGTACAGAAGGTGTAACTGTGCAACACATGCATCTTTGACATTAAATAATTATGTAAGGCACTGTCCTACTTTACTGATGGTTGTGTATGTTGTAAATAGTTACACATGCATTAAAATTTTAAAAATCAGTATTTGTTCCTGAAAATCAGTATTTTTGTCATAAGCAGTCAGTATTTTTGTACTCGGGGGTTGGCAGCTATGGTCCTCTTCATTTCACATCAATCCGTGGCATATGTAACTTTACAAAATAGTCATTTGAACAACTACCTTGTTATGGGTGAGGAGTTAAAGGTTTAGCAAGCCAGCTTAGTTACTAATAAGAGAGGTCATTACATGACCTTTGGGGTTTTGCAGTATGGTTACTTTCATATGTCCTTGTGACTTGGCTTTAAAGAAAAATATATGACATGTGTCATTGTCAGTGGAGGCTGCTGCTGGTTTTCAGAGATGGATGCATCCAGTCAATTAGGGACCTGCTGATACATGTTTGGTTATCTTTTTATATAAAGGGTAGGTGTGAAACGAAGTGGATGAATGACTTTTATTTAGCAAAGAAATGTGCATAGATGTTTTGGAATCCTTTTGTTCTTTCTGCTGTAGATTATACACTTGGAGTTGCTGCCCATCTTCAGCTGGAAGTTGTGGAATATCTGGGTTTTTTCAACTTTTTTATATTTAAAGAGTTGTTTCCCCTTTTTTGTTGGGCTTAAATGTAGTCTTACACCACCTGGTGTTATATCCATTGCAAGTGATGAATTTGATGTACTCCTGATCCAAACTGGTAAGATTACTGAACAGAAATAAATATAGAACTGGTTTACATAAGAAACATTTTAATAGGCCCTTGTCTCAACTGTAATAGTTTTTGATCCAGTTAGAAGAAGAAAAAAACAAGAAATGAAAAAAAGAAAAACATGATCAGAAAGTTGCTGAAAAATTTCAAATCTCCCACCTGCATAAATAACTAGTACAAAAATGTCACCCGTCATTAAAGAATATCTTGGATGCCATTCAACTCCAGGGTGTTATTAAGTCAGGAATATCTCTAATCTTTATAAATAAGTTGCATACATTTTTTTATCATGAAACTGTTGGTAATATTAAATAACATTTTGCTATTTCAAAATGTGTGATAATTTTTAGCTCTAGTGGTCATAGAGTGGAAGAGCTAGTGTGATGGCCTCAAAACTTTAGAAATACATTCGCTGAAAGACTTCTTATGATGTCTAGTTGGTTCTCAATGGAAATGGTACTGTTCTAATAACCAAAATGGCTGCCTTGATTTCCATCTTGAAACTCATATCACTAATCTTTTGAACAAATCGTTATATTGATCAGATGTCTTCATTACAACACTTCTTGTGATGTCCAGTTTGTCCTCAGTGAAAATGCCATTCAGTATCCTATATGTCTGCCATGGTATCCATCTTGAAAATCTGGTTGTTGCACTTTCTCCTAAATGAATGGTCATATTGACATTGGGTTTTTACCAGAAAACTTATTGCAATGTCTAGTTGGTCCCAGATGAAAATGGTGCTGATCTGAAGTCTGATATGGCCACTGTTTAAGTGCTTGGCACTTATAAAATGTCATCCACAGGTCCATTGACTCATTTGTTTGAATAATGTCGCATGTATAAAATGACATCTACAGGTTCATTTACTCATTTGTTTGAATAATATGACACTTATAAAATGACATCTACAAGTTCATTTACTCAGTTGTTTGAATAATGTGGCACAAATAAAATGACATCCACGGGGTCATTTACTCATTTGTCTGAATTATGAGGCACTTATAAAATGACATCCACTGGTTTATTTAATCAATTGTTTTAATAACATGGCACAAATAAAATGACATCCTCGGGTTCATTTACTCAGCTTTTTCAATAATGTGGCAATTGTAAAATGGCGTACACTGATCCATTTACTCAATTTGTTTGAATAATGTGGCACAAATAAAATGTCATACACAGGTTCATTTACTCAATTGTTGGAATAACATGGCACTTATAAAATGGTGGCTGCAAGTATTGGACAACAGTTCTGCCCATCTGGATAGTAGTTAGTCTTTATAGAACATGTATTATGATCTGTTAATCACAATTTTAATTTAAACAAAATTTTATTGAAAATTGGTTCACTTGATAAATTGTATAAAATGTGGGATTTTTTTGTGATAGTGTATTCTCTAAATTCATTTATTTGTATGGATGTAAATTTCTCTGGGTTTTATGAAAAATGAAAATATGGTTTGTACCTAAGCTCATGGAATTGGGAAGTATTGTTTTTTCCACTGTAGAAATTATGTTAACAGAATCTTTAAATTCATGTATTTGCGAAGTATTTTTTTCAGTATTAGAATTTATGTTCTTTTGGGTCTTTAATTTTGGGGGCTTAGGAAGTATTGTTTTTTTTCCACAGTAAAATTATTGTTCATGGGATCTTTAAATTTGTGCATTTGGAAAGTATTATTTTTTCCACAGTAGAATTATTGTTCATGGGATCTTTAAATTTGTGCATTTGGGAAATATTATTTTTTCCGCAGTAGAATTATTGTTCATGGGATCTTTAATTTTGTGCATTGAGGAATTATTTTTTCCTCAGTAGAATTATTGTTCATGGAATCTTTAAATTTGTGGCTCATACCAGGCACAAGATAAAAAAAAAATTTCCCAGTGAAAAAAGGCAAACTCACAGTATTTACAAGAGATTATAATTGCCATTAACTTGCTTACATCTCATATTTTCTATTTGTAAATCCTCATTTTACAAATTATAGATACAGCTTTTATGGCAACACCATTGCTTTGAACGAAGTTAAGATTTTCTTTTAGATCTTTTGCATGCATCATACATCAAATCAGGGGTCACAGAGGTGACATAGTAATTCACACAGCTATTGTAGATTCTGTTGTATTGCTGTCTTTACAGGTGATGTTACCAGAGACAATGCCAGCTCACTTTCAGGCCACGTACACCCCAATTGCAGCTGCTGGGACAGAGGGTCAGATTAAACACATGGCTCGACTTCTGGCTACACAACTGACCATGGCTGGCATGGGCAAAGGCATTGCTGAAATTCAGAGACAGGTGACTTATATGTCTTTTCATCTATCTGTCTGTTGATGTATATATGCATGCACTAATATTTATATATATTTGTGCATATGTATGTATGCATTCATGTATGTATGTATGTCATGAATATAATTGTCAATCATAACTCCATCCACATATGAACTACTTGTCCTTCCATTTGCTGATTTGTAGCTTTCGTTGCTTTTGATTTTTCTAGGGTTGTTTCACTCTGTTGATCATTGACCACAAGAGCTTAAGAGACGGTCTGTCTGCCATCATTTGATGTCAGTTTTTCATCTGTCTGTTAGCACAAGTTTGTTATGCTGCTCCATCTAAAATACTTGGAGGATTGCCATGAAACTTTACAAACACATTCATACCATGGTCTATTTGGTCCTAAACAAAATGGTGTGGAAAGTCTTTTTGACATGAGATTCTCACCTGAAGGTTTATATGGTGTATAGTTGGCCCTGAACAAAAATGGTGCCATTTGCACATTCATTATTGAAAATCTTGTTATTGCTGCTTCTCCAGAATGGTCATCTTTTTATTGCTGCTTCTCCAGAATGGTCATATCAACATGAATTGTTTGCTGAATGACTTCAGTAGATGCCTAGTTCATCCAAAGGAATGTGGTACTGTTCGGACATCCAACATGGTCACCAGGACACCTGAATTAATGGTCATATCACAGACCTGCCAACCCTTACGATTTTGCCATAAGTCTTACGAAAATTACCCTTAAAATATGGACTTACGGCATAAAATCAAAAACTAAGGAAAAATGATCGTTGCCGAAAAATCTGGATAATTTGTTCATTCGTGTTCGATTTGTATCTGGGTTTGATATTCAGAATTAGTGGAATTGATCAGGGAACCAGACTAACTTCACAGCAGCACCTCAGAAACTTTAAACTGCAACTATTTTTTCATGCAAAGCATCTGCATGATCAAGCTGTTGATTATAGATTTTTTTTTTTAAAAATTGCATCCAGCAAGCGATGCATGTTTAAGATGAAAAGGAAAATAAGCCTCTTGAAGTGTTAATAATCAACACTGAAGAATAAAAAGGAATATTCCGATGCTTGTGAATTAAAGCAGGAAGGGACACAATTATGTTTATTGGACATCACCAGTCAATTTGAATATGTTTCATCGCAGGAGATATGATTATCATCGTCATGTAAAATGGAAGAAGAATTTCCAAGAATTACATCATGTTAAGAGATAGCAACAAGCCATTGAGCTGCATAGGGTTTGAAACTAAAGTTTGTGCAACTGTACTAGTGGTATATAAAGTCTAAGTAGACTTTACAAACTTTTCAGTTGAATATGGTGTTTATCGTCACTGTGTGTTTCAAATACCGAACTTTTAATTATGTTTTCCAGCTTTACAATAGCAGTTTATGATGTTTTGTTACACCTTACTGAAAAATTGGACAAACTTACCGAAAAAAATCAACTCCCTTACTGAGATGGACTCGTCAAGGTTGGTAGGTCTGATATCAGCATGTGTTTTCACTGAAAGACTTCTTTCGATATCTAGGTTTTCATAAAATAAAAAAAATCTCTGATGGCCTAGTGGTTAGAGCGTCCATTTCGGATGTGGGAGGTCACGGGTTTGAATTCGGCCAAGTCATACCAAAGACTTATAAAAAATGGTACTAATAGCTGCCTCGCTAGGTGCTCAGCATTAAGAGGTTAGTGTTAGGACTGGTTGGCCTGGTGTCAGGATAATGTGACTGGGTGGGACATCATGCTACATGTCTGCAGCATGATGCCCCAGTGCTAGACATCACTATAAACTGCCACACTGCAGACATCGTAATGATATGACTGAAATTTTTTTAAAGCTATGTTAAAAATCCAAATCACACACAAATGAAACACAATGGTCATCTTGAAAATCTTTTTATCACTACTTCTTGATGGCTGGTCATATCAGTGTTGTTCTTTCACTTCTTTTGATATCTAGCTGGAAATTTTGCCAAAATCTGAAATCCAATATGGCCACCATGGCAGCCATCTTTAAAATCTTGTTATCATTTCCTTCAAAACTTTTAGTCATACCAACATTGGGTTTAAATTGAAAGACTTCTTACAGTGCCTTATTGGTCCTAATTGAAAATGTTGCCAATTTGACATCCAATATGTTCACCACAAAAACTAATTTGAAAATCCTGTTATTGGTGAACAGCATAAAAGAAGTTATCAACACTCAGCAGTTAAAAGGAAGAAACGTTCTTATCTAGAATTCTTGGAAAATATTTAGGCCAGTAAAGTGTCAGATTCTTCAAAGGACCCTCTTGTTCTTTTGCTGTCTTACTTTATTTGTCAGTTGTATTGAATGTCAAGCATAACAGAAGTTTTGCTTTTCTGTTCTAGGCTGCAGAAGAAGCAGATGAAAATGTGGATGCTACTCCTGCCCCTGAGGCTGGAACCTCCCCCAAACAGCTGATTCAGACACTAGTTGGTTAGTATGGTGACCTTTTGGTTTCCATTTGGTATCCACAACAGCTAATTTCATTGTATCCAGCAGCCCTACTTTTTTACCATTTCCCCCTACTTTTTCCCAGAAAAGAGGCCCTACTATCCCTACTTTTTGTTTCAATTTTATGTTGAAAATCAATTACACATTTGAAGAGTCACAGCAAAGTAAATTCAGGTACTATCACTGTAATTTAAAGCTGGTTGTTTAAGGTTTTATATGCATGTTTTAGGTCATTCTAACTTGCATTTGGGCCATTTGACTACAAATGCGCACATCAGAAACTATACATTATAATGAATTAAAGCTGATAGAGGTACCTAGATTACATTATTGTAATTATGAATAAGTACAAATATTTAATCAGTGTCACTAGAAGAAGCATTTAAATTTTTTGTTTTCAAATATCACAAAAGAATGACCTACCTTCCTACCTACCCACCCACCTACTTACCTACCTACGATTATCATAATGTAAGATAGGTACTTCAGTCAGTTGTAGTGTATTACAGTGTATAGCTTCTGGTGTACTCACTTGAAGTCATGTGGCTAAAATGCATGGTGTCATGGTCAAAATAGCACATATAGCCTATGAACATAGAGGCAGCCTGGATTAAAGATTCAGGTATTGTGTAAGAGCATCCTGCTGGTCAAGTTTACAAAGATAATGTAATGTACATAAATTTCATAATAATTTTCTTCATAAAATTTCCATATTTTCCCCTAGTTTTTCTCAGAATAGTTGCCAGAAATACTCTATTTTATTTCATACTGTATCTTTTACATTAATGATCATCATGTTACCTCTATTCAATAAAGTAACTGATTTCCACAAAGTAAGGGGGTTAGTAGAGTTTACTTGCTGAATGGTTAAATTACAGCCTTCTAAAGTGCTTTTTGTTTTGTTTTGTTCAATTCTTTTCTGATAAATGCAACATTTAATAGCTCCTCCCAAACAGTTAATTGCTCTCATACAAGTTAAAACTAAAATTATTTACAATGCCTCCATTGGCGGGGGGGAGCCAAGTGGTCTAAAGCACTAACTGTAACATATCACTGCCATCTCACCTCTGTTTGCGTGGGTTCACATCTCGGATTTGGCCAATGTAGGTATGTGAGAAAGCTGCCAGTAGCTTCTCGTGGGTTGGTTGTTATTCCCTTGGTTTTCCCAGGTTCTTCCTCCACCATTTGTACTGGCTGCCATGTATAGCCTATCTTGTGCTAAAGAATGGCATTAAACCTTACAACAACAACAACAACAAACAAGCCTCCATACAGTTGTGCATTTTGGTGAGTTCACTAAGAAATCAACATCCTATTAAATAAGAATTTAACTTAAGAATTTACAAATTTCATGAAGTCATGAAGAGTATCAATCAGTTGTTCACTGTATGAATGGCTGTAGTGATGTGTAGGCTGTTGAGACAGTTACACTGTATGAATGGCTGTAGTGATGTTTAGGCTGTTCAGTCAATTACACACAGTTTGACTGGCTGTAGTAATGTGTAGACTGTCGAGTCAGTTACTGTACGAATGGCTGTAGTGAAGTGCAGGCTATTCAAACAATCACACACTGTATGAAAGGCTGTAGTGATGTGTACTCTATTCATTCAGTCACACATTGTATAAATGGTTGTAGTGATATGTAGGCTATTCAATCAATTACACACTATGAATGGCTGTAGTGATGTGTAGGCAGTTCAATCAATTACACACTGTATGAATGGCTGTTGTGATGTGTAGGCTGTTCAATCAATCACACTATGAATGGCTGTAGTGATGTGTCGGCTGTTCATTCAGTCACACTGTATTAATGGTTATAGTGATGTGTAGGCTCTTCAATCAGTTACACTGTATGAATGGTGTTACGTATATGTAATTAAGTTGCTTGTGTGTTAGTTTTAAATTTGTTTTTATTTTATTTTGTTTCATTATATTTTATTGAAATGATAATTTTTACTGGATTTGATATTTTTCCCAGTAAATTTAGTCTCTGTTTTGACCTGAATAGAACGTGAAAGGTATTACATTATCAGTATTTTTAGCTCACCTTGGTTGAGATGTTTTGTAAACACTAAGCGGAAATGATTGGCTATTACCAAGGTCATTTTCGGCCCATGTGTTAACTGAGTTGTAAACAGCCTTTCTTTTTAACTTAATTCCAGTGTGAGAATTTGATTCTTAGGTAGGGCTATTCTAGCTACGTGCTAAATGGCATTTTTTTTATTGCGCTGTTCTAACTAGTGATCACGTCGCCTTGTCACGTGAGCCACTATGTGATCTAAAATCGAGGCATAAAATAGCCATTTTGCTAGTAGATTGATCAGTCATATCTTTACACCTTGAGGGTACAAGGTGTTTCTATTGTTGATGTCAGATTGTTTTGAAGTTCATCTCTTTTTTGGAATTTAATAATTCATTCTCTAGAAAACTACACAAGTGCTTCATATTTATAAAAGTTCTGAGAGAAAGATATTCAGTGGAAATTTATTCTGGAATTCTAAACGGAAACATTATAAACTGTGATTCAATCGAGGATCTGTTGCCATTAGTACAACAACCTCATCTGATGTCATCGCCTCCATATTGGAATTTCATCAAGATTCGAACCTGGATTCAATTAGAACTGTTTAGTGATAGGTCTTATATTTTTCAATCCTGGGATTAGATTTTGGATTATATTCACAAACCGTAAGTCCTATTTCATATTTTTTATCTTGTTTTCTAGGGAAATAAATTATTTTGTTAAAATTTACAAAGCTTGTTGACTTCACTCTTTTCTTTTGTTACATTTGCACGAGCCTACATGTAACAATGGCTGTAGTGATGTTTAGGCTATTCATTCAATTACACACTGTATGAATGGCTATTGTGATGTTTAGGTTATTGAGTCTATTATTGTATGAATGGTTGTAGTGATGTGTAGGCTGTTCAGTCAGTTACACACTATGAATGGCTGTAGTGATGTATAGGCTATTCAGTCAGTTACTGTATGAATGGCTGTAGTAATGTGTAGGTTGTTCAGACAGTTACACACTATGAATGGCTTTTGTGATGTGTAGGCTATTCAGTCAGTTACTGTATAAATGGCTGTAGGGATGTGTAGGCTATTCAATCAGTTGCACACTGTGTGAATGGCTGTAGTGATGTTTATGCTGTTCAATCAGTTACACACTGTATGAATGGCTGTTGTGATGTATAGGCTGTTCATGAATAGTGTGTAACTGATTTTCAAGATTCATGACTTCATGAATTCTGTATGAAATGAAATCAGTTCTTATAATTACAAACAGTTACAAAAATAATTACATAGCTCAATAAATAGATAACAGAACTATATTTTAACCACTGTTTGCTAATATTGTAAAGAGCACAAGAAGAGTGTATGAATACACAAGTAAGTTCCTTTCATGTGTCATGAGGTAATAACTTTTCTGCATTATAAATGCAGTTTTAACCAATCAAAATGATTTTTTTGCATTAAAAATGCAGTTTTAACCAATCAAAATGCTTGTTACAAAAGCTTAGCAAATAAATTTAATTATATTAAATTGAGCTGGCTCCAGCATACAATTAAATTTATGTTAACCTGTTAAATTTCAGGTGGCACTACTTCAAGTATGGATGCAGCCAGACTACTGAAAGCAGATCCTTTCAAGCCACCAATAGTAAGTCACAACTGAACATTATTATTTAAATTTCTGTGTACAAATACTGAAATTGTCTTTGTCAAAAGATTATTGAGTCATATAGGCTCACACATAAGCACCTGTACACATATTGGCACATGTAAGTATACATGCACTCCAGTATGACATGGTTATATGTTGCTAAAGTGAGTGTTCATATGTTTATTACAGTCAAAGTTGTTTTATTAACTTCAGCTTAAGTTACAGTCCCCATCTATTCATTGCTTATACCCATATCACTGCATTATGACACTTAAATCTGGTGACTACATTTGTATTGTGTTACATCTACAATGTTTCATTTATGCTGCATTTTGAACCCAGAATCCACTTGTTTTTGCTTAAGCCTTAGTGTATAATAATTTGATTGTATATTCAATAAAATGATGTTTACCAGAGACAAAATGTTAATTTTAACCCGTCTTGGGTCATTGGATTGATTCTGAGTGACCGATTTCAAGCTCTTTGCTTCTTTGAGATCACATTCTAATCATGTCTAGCCATAAATATGCTTCACTAAGAAAACAAAAATGTTCGACAAATCTTTAACAGTGAAACTTTTTGTAGCGACAGAAAACTAGTTACTGAGCAGGTACAGTGAAACTACAGATAAAAGATACATCCTCATATAAGCCAATATTTATGGATCCCTCTTCTTAATTCTCCTTCAGCTACTTTTCCCAATCACATTAACATCAGGACATCTTGAATCCAGCTGTACAAAAGGATGAAAATAACACCTTTTCCATCTGTCTGATAGAGGGCAATAACCCTTGCGCATTACCTCCCTTGACGCTGCCAGGTGTTGCTAGTTTTAAGCTATCACTGTTGATGAATCAACATTGTGCATAGATCTGGAAAACCACTTCATTATACTCCTGAATTTCAAACCATACTTCATCAGATTTGGATATTTTCAGACTTGCCAACCATTACACTTTTGGCATAGTCATTATACCTTTTTTTCAACTAATTACTTCTTATGTTTGTCTGTATATGGATTACACTGTAATGGTACATTAAAAAGGAAAAGAATAAAAAGCAACTACAGTTTTCTCACAACGTAGCTTTTATGGAAAAGTCCCAACTGGAAGTTACAGTATTGCTGGATGCCAGAATGTATTTATGAGGAAACCACCTGTTGCCAGTCTTTGAGGCTGTCAGCATTATGTGAAGAATGGAGAATATGTCTCCCATATTGACCTTTTCCTAATGAAGGCTGTAATCAACATGTTTCTGGAATGGTCAGCTCTGGGGGAAAGCTGTTGTAATTGTGTCACACAATTCTGGGGTGGTGACCTACCTCATCAAACAAGGAGGAACCAAATCACCCAACCTGTGCATTCTGGTTAGGCAATTCCTGCATTGGTACTTCCAAGTCAACATCACTGTACATACCAGACACATTCCCAGCAGACACAATGTTTTTGGCTGATTTTTCGTCAAGAAAGAGTCAGGTGATTCATACTGAATGATCCATTCACCAATCAGATTTTCTTCAGATTTGCTTGCTCTGGTGGCAACCAGTGATCAACCATTTTGTGACAAGGTGGAACTGTAAACTGCCCACCTTTGTCTGCCCCAGTCCTGGACCCAGCAGCTTGGGCAGTGGGCTGACTTTCAATCAGTTTGGAAGTCTGTGGTTCTTGGCCTACTCGCTGCCAGTCTTTACCAAAAATAATTCAGAAACTGAGGGGTCAGAAATGCAACATTTGCTTCTCAGATGGGACAAGTCCCGGGTCAGTGATCTACTCTGTCTGGCAATAGATCTGCCTAGGAAGATTGCAGCGAAGCTGAATCTTCTCAACAGCTGCAGTCTTCTTTCTCAGTGTAGACCAGTTGTTCCTTCACAACTAGCTCTTGTCATGAGTGACCTATGAAGGAAAGAATTCAAGCCATAGTTCGTAGAGAGTGTCTCACGAGCACAAATTACCTGCACTTTGAATACCTACAAAGGAAAGTGGCACATATTCAGGAACTAGTGCAAAGACAGTGAGTGCCTCAGTCAAAGATTGGCTCTGATTGCCATTTAAGGCTACCATTCCATGATATCAGATATGGCAGATGAAATATCAGTCATGATAAAGATCTATAAGACCTTCTAGCCAATTCTGACTTGAATAAATCTTAGTCCTTCACCCTGTTTCTGAAATGGAATCTCATATGGGTCCTGACATGACTCAGTTCAGACAAATTTGAGCCGTTAGCCATTGCTGTGATGAAGCTACTGTAATACAAAACCTTTTTTCTGATAGCTTCAGCTTAGGCATGCAAGGTGAGTGAGTGCATGTGCTTTCAATGAACCCGAACTATATTCAGTTCAGATCAGATGGTTCCGTGGTCCTTTTGATGTAACCAGGCTATGTCACCAAGATTAGGCTTTCATTGGGTAATAAGAGAAGCGTCATATGCTCCCTCTCTTTGATTGATACGTCAGGAAAAACATCTTTGCAAAATTCTGTCCATGCTTTCAAACATAACCTGAAAAACACAAAGATATGCAGGAAAGAAGAAAACAACTCATAGTCATGGTCAAGGCTGGGAAAGAAGACATTAGCCCTTAAGCCATAGCATCATGGCTATATAAAGCTGTTGGCTGGCATATGCAGTCAACCTTCTCAAGTTTCTATCTCCAGAACATAGCTTCGCAGGGAAAAGAATTGAATCTGGTGCATACAGTGGCTGTAACCCGTTTATCCACCAAACCTTGCTGATATCAGCACAGCCTTCATTATAATGATGCTTAACACTTTTGCAGGATTTGTCCACAGATTTTGTCAGTAAGAAGTGTTCAGTCACTCTCTTAAATGGTTATAATGGTAACAGGCTTCATGACTGTCAGCTCTACTGTGTCCAAGTTAGGAGAGTAGGTTATCTTTCATATTGGGAATCCAGTCTTTCTTCCCTTGAAGGATGCCCAAGGTTTAGGTAGGATTCTCAGCATTTCTTTCTCCTGTTACCTAGTCTTCTAATGTTAGTGTGATCAAGAACATATTTAAAGGGTTAGCAAATTTTTTAAAGTAAATTATTTCTCCCAAAATACTTATCCAGTCACATTACCTTATCACTCTCTCACCTCCTGGCAGTTGGAGAGTAAAAACTGGTGGTATCATGGTGAGTTACCAGGCATGGGTTATTGCCCTTTGTATAGATGATATAGACAGAAAAGATTTGTTGGGTCTTTTTTGGAGTATTGGAATCTGGTGGTAGCAAATTTATATTCCTAATGTTAATTTGATTGGGCAAGTTTTGGAGAAAAATAATTTTATTTTAATATTAATTTTACTTTAAAATTTGTACTTTTTGTAATCCTCATTTTACTGTTATATAAAGGAGACAGTACTTCCTTTAGTGTATTTTATTGATTGGTTTCACAGTACAAGAAAAATGAAACCTTTATCATTTGCAGCATGTTCTGACAACTAATATGTGTTCTTTCCATGGTTGGCACCTTGTAATCATTATCATGCTGATGTGCCATTAAGCCTACTACATCATAGTCCTCATGACTGGCAGCCTGAAGTAGCTGTTGAGGTTTTGTAGTTGGCAAATACAGATCCTTGCATTTTCAAAAGCTGAGGATCAGACCCATGTCAGCTAAGATGGAAAGAAAACAGGTATCATACAGTAGAAACTCATTTGTCGAAACTGTCAGGGGAATATCCATTTATTTGAGGAATGCAGACGTTATGATGTTTGAATGTATTGATTTTAGTGAAAAGAATTCAAGTAACATAGGCTCAGTTTTGATCAAGGAGAGGTTAAGAAATTTGGGGTTTGGATAAAGGAACAGTAAGTATGTATGGATACCATACTGTTCTACTATTTATATTTACAGATGCCAGTTAGACGTGGTGTAAAACAGTTCAAACTGTCAGCAGTTACACAGCCCCTTTCCAATGACACCATGGATCTGCTAACAAGGCAGGCCCTACAGAGAATTCTAAAAGCTGAAAGTAAGCCACCGTAACACCTACAGATCTTAGATTGTAAACATGTAAACAGTTTGATGGTTGATTGTTTTTAAGACCAGATTCCTGTCAGAAAACTGCACCAGTCATCAATTAGAGACACTTTGAACATTTTATATGTGTATTGAATATCTTTATAAGCCTTTTAATACAAAATAAACATTCTGCTTTACAAGGAAAGAATCATGGGTGTGCCAGGAGAAGAACATGGGTATAATGAAACAGATCTCAGCTACAGTCACAGCTGAGGATGTACTCTCTTATACCACTATCATAATATAGCTCCATAACTATCAACATGCATACATTTTCGACTCATCAAAGAATGGATAAACTGACTCAAAGATTGGTATGGCAAAGCAGATTCTTCAAATTTCTACTCAGTAACACGAACCTCCCCTCTCTGCAACACATCATAATCTCTAAAACTCATGATTTTCATCATTAGAAACAACATATACAGAGCTGAACTGAAGATATTTCATATATAAGGTGGTGGCTGTTGCATCTTTGCTTCTTTATGCACATTGATGGAATTACTGTAATGGATATAAACAGATTCAACTAGTCAATACATGAAATCAGTTATTTATGTTTATATTGCAGATTTCATATACATAAAAATAAATATTAAATATAACCATTTTAAGTACTTCTTGTTTAATGTGGAATAAGTTGATAGCTGCATGAATGAAATCCATAGTATTGCTGCCAATTCTGTCCCCTCCCTGCATTTTTCAGTGAGGGGTTTGCACCATTTTCTAAGCTTACTCAGCTGTAGCACAATGTGGTACATAACACAGTATCATTTTGTGGACCTTGATCATCATGCTATATCAGGGTTCCACTGTAGTTGGAAAGTGGCAGCAACATGGGATTTTTATGAAACATCTTTTTTACCATATGCATTGGTTCTTAAATGAAAATGGTTAATTGGTCTATTGGTTGTTTTTGACAGTACTTTTAACACATTATTGACTATGTCATGCATATGAAATGGGAACTTAGTGTAAATGAAACACTAGGCAGCTGAATTGGACTGAAAATTGTGGTATAGCTACTTTTTCTAAAGAGACGGTCATATAGACATTGGGTTTTCACTAAAAGACTTTGTATGACATCTAGATCATCCTGGATGAAATTTTAGCTGCTGAGACCTTCAGCATGATAGCCTGGTGGCTTGGAAGCTTGGAAGTCTTATAAAGTCTTGAAGGGATACTCATTTCAACATTTAAATCACTTCTCACTGAAGGCACTAAATGAAAACTATGCTAATGTGACACCCCAAAATGTGAAACCTTGATGCAGCTATTTCTTCTGAATGGATTGCCATGCCATGATATTTTAATTTGTTATTTTACAAAAGGATGATCATTCTTGCAACATATATTTGCTCCAGTATTATAATGTTCATCCAAGCTCCTAAATCACATCATTGAAGGCCATTCTGAAAATCGTAACATAACAGCCACTCCTGGATGGTTGTATAAGCATGGGGTTTTCACTAAAGCACATCTGCATCATGCAGCTTGTTCTGATTCAGGATTTTGCTCATCTGATCTTCCAACATGGCCTTATGGTGGCCATCTCAAAGGATCCTATAATTTCTAATCTCATGTATGAATGATGACACTGAAATTGGATTGTTACTAAAACACCAATTGCAACATGTAATTGGTTCGTAATGAAAATGATGCTGATCAGACTACCAGTATATCCACACTATTATTAAGGAATTTTCAAACCAGACCAAGTTAATTCTGGGATCATTACTGAGTATAGTAACACACTGACTTGTATTATGAATGAATTTCTATTTAATTGCATTCCAATCAACAAATAGTTATTTGGCACTCAGATATTGATTTCAAAGTTTTTCACTCATGTTTTTAGCTGTACTGGCATAGGAACATGATAACATGTATGAATGGATTTTGATCAAACTCAGTTTGTGGATATATCTGAAGAAAACCTTGAATGTTCAACAAGTTGGATTTTGTTTCCCCAAAAGATAATAATTATAGATGTAACAAAATTAGTATGTGGATATATCATGATATTGTCTGAAACAAGTTCATTAATTATCTTGGACAAGTTCGTTGATCTTCAGTCCATGATAATCAGGTTACAGTCAAATGCAATGTAATAAAAATGTATTGCATCTGCATGTATTTTTTTTTTAATTGTTAGCTACAAAATATCATGAAATATTTTGGAGTTTCTCTAGAATATTAGAGGTGGTTCCCTTACTTTGCATTTAATAAGAATCAAAGGACAGAAGGAAATAAAATTACTGTTTCAGGAACTTTTGTCATGATGAACATGTTCTGATTTTAAATGAAAGATAAAAAAAATTTTGTAATGATTACCTAACCTGTATCAGCTTTTTTACGAGCAAGTATATATATATGTGTTATTTCCTTACAGAGGCAGCTATGGCAGGGAATGCTCTTCCAGCTAGGACCAAATTGATTGCCTCACTTGTATCACTCTGTGGAGGAGAATTGAAACATTGTAAGTATATCAACAGTGAAATATTGATCATAAGAAATTGTTTATTCATTTTAACAACTTTCCCATAACAGTCATGTTTGACTGTATATGTAATTTCTTTGGCACACTTGGATTAAAGCTGTTCACAAATACAAAAAGTGAATTTTTTTAAGGCTTCTTTAAGTACATCTGTAAATAATAATAATAATAATAATAATAATAATAACAATAATAATAATATATTTGTCCCTCACTATTTACCATGCTTTTCCTAAGTACAAGATTGCCCATTTTTTAATTTAAAAAACTGCATAGAGAATGATCTGTTAGAATAAAAACTCTCAGAATAAATGATTCTTATGGACCCAAAGGTTTTGTTATATTGAGGGAATATAGTATTCTGATATATTCATTTTCAATAAATTGCAGTGCTGCAGGACTTTATATTTGAGGACTTGAAAGGTCGAGCAGACATGGCTTTCTCATGGCTATACCAAGAATATGCAAACTGTCAGGGATTCAGTGCCGCCACTGTTGAAAAAACCACAATGGCAAGCTATGATGAGTGTCTGACACGTCTACTCAATGGATTACTAGAGATTACAGATCAGAAGGAGAGGTTGGTTTTCAAGTTTATTTTTTGGAGTTGTTTTAGCTAATCTGGCCATATGACTAAGTGATCCTATTGTATTACCCTTTATCCTGTGTGCATCTTCTATTATCCATATGTCTGATGTCCATCAGCAATTGCTAGTTTCACCTGTTTTAAAAACACAGACCAGTTTGATCCTAAGTTGGCACAGAACACCTGGCATAAATTTTGTGACTGGTTCAAAATGATGATTTGTCATCAAATATGGCCTCCTATTAATAAAAAAAGGAAAGCCTTTAAACAACCTCTTGTCAAAAACTGCTGAACAGAATTTGATTAAATTTAACCAAAAGCATTCTGGCATAAAGACCTTTTACCTTTTTTTTTCTCAATTGATTCTGCTTTTAGATATGGCCACCTGTACTAAAATTAGAGACCACTCCAGTGGCCTAGTGGTTAGAGTGTCCGCCTCGGATGCAGGAGGTCGTGGGTTCGATCCCTGGCCAACTCATACCAAAGACTTACAAAAATGGTACTAACAGCTGCCTCGCATGGTGCTCAGCATTAAGAGGTTAGTGTTAGGACTGGTCGGCCTGGTGTCAGGATAATGTGACTGGGTGGGACATCATGCTACATGTCTGTGGCACAATGCCCCAGTGCTAGATGTTACTATAAACTGCCACACTGCAGACATTGTAGCGATATCACTGAAAAATTGTTAAAGCTATGTTAAAAATCCAAATCACACACACACTAAAATTAGAAAAACTTTAAATGACTTCTCCACAACTACTGAATAGAATTTTACTAACTTTACAGAAAGCATCTTGGCTTGAAAACATTTAAAATATATACACATGTTGCCAATTCATATAAAATACGGCTGCCATTAGACTTTCAAGCATGTACTAATGAGGCTGATACACTATGAAATATGGCTGGCATTCCTAAAAATAGAATAAACTTTAAATTACTTCTCCAGAACAGCTGAATAAAATTTGATCATTCCTGATAGAAAACACCATGGCATGAAGACCATTCAAATTTGTAGAAATTGGACCAAGGAACCATTAAACATTGCTGTTGTTACTAAAATCTTGTTATGACTAATCATGAAAGGATGGTTGTATCGACTTGAAGTTTTCATTGAAAACACCTCTTCATATATATCTTGTTGATCCTCAAAGAAAATGATGCCAATATGGCCTCCCAAAATTTGGAAAATCATGTAGCAATTAATTATCCACAATGGAAATCCATACTAACATTTTAAGAAAATAAACAGAACAACAAAATTCTTTCTTTCTTGCGAGTCCATACTCGGCAACCGTGGGTACGTGAGAAAGTCTGCCAGTAGCTTCTCGTGGGTCGGTGGTTCTTCCCGGGGTTTTCCAGGGTTCTTCCTCCACCATTAATACTGGCCGCCATGTATAGCCTATCTTGTGCTGAAAAATGGCGTTAAACCCTATAACAATAACAACAACAAATTCTTTCTTGCAATATATATTTGTTTATTTATTAAAAAGGTGATGATCTAGTTTCAGAAATGTCTGTCTTGATTGCCATCTTGAAAATCTTAATCATGGCTACTTCTCCTATATTGTCATTTCAGCTTGGGGTTCTCACTAAAACAGTTTAACAATATGTTGCTTCTTCTGAATGAAAATAATGTACATCAAACCTCCAACTCCTAGGTTGGCTTAAAAGTCTTATTGTCACTACATCCCATGAATGAATGGTGATATCAACTAAAACACTTCTTGCACTGTTTAATTTTTTCTGAATGAAATCGTGCAGATTCAATTACCAACACATCTTCACTTTTATGAAAGAATTTTGAAAATGAGACTTAACTGACCTTTGTATCAAGTTAAAGGTCATTGGTTGCATTTGTACTTCGTTGGTATTGTGACCACAGGGTCAAGTACATGTACAATTGAATTTTGACCAGATTTTGTATTGCAGAATTGATGGTCAGCACTCTGGCATTGATTGTAAGGTCAGTGGGTCTTGACTCAGACTTTATCACTACTGGCCTGTGAGCATGATAATACAAACAAATATGAATAGATATTTATTAAACCCAGTTTGTGAAAAATACCTTGAATGATGCCACTTAAATGATTTTCATATTTTCCCCAAAAGATTATTTACTATTGATTTAACCAAACTAGCTGTGTTGACGTTGTCTGAGACAAGTTCAGTGATTGTTGTTGGTTCATGAGCAGGTTGAAGGTCAAAGGCCAAGACAATAATTTTGTTCTGCACTTACAATTATCTTGTGAACATGTTAAGTTAGAAATGTAGGAGAATGTTTTTATTGTCAGATTTGGTTGATTGGAGTCTCTAAAGAATATCATATATGGCTTCAGTACTTATCAGTTAAAAAGAATAAAAGGACAAAAGAAATGGTTGTATCTTGGGTACTCAGAAATTCTTTTTGGTCAGTAAAGTGTCAGTCCCACCAAGGAACTCATTTTAGAAATCATTCCATTCCACTTTCCTATTCTTTTAAATTATATGCACACAATTGTCACCGCCTTGTGTACGAAATATCTTTGATTTTGTTCGGTATAACTTCTATGTGGCATTGAAAACAGCATTTTTTAAAAGACTTTAATGCTTTGCAGGGAGTGGTATGGTGTAACTCTAAAGGGGGGAGATCATAGAAGGATCAGCGTTGCTATACCTATCATTTTACTGATTTCTGTTGTTCCCTTCTCTGATATGTTTATAAATCTATACATGTTGATTGTTATGGAGTTTTATTATGCCTGCACCACCAACGTTGGCTGATAAAAATGTAGCTTTTTGTCTGATATTCCTGCCTTTGAACTCTGTTGTTTATTATCTTGGACCCCATTTCATGTAATTTTTAAAAAAAAATTGTGGATGCGTCTCAAGAAGAGTAAATCACCCATACCAAAACTAGGTCACATTGACCTAATTTGCACACTTTAGTAACTTATATATATTTGTTGCTGTTTGTTCTTTCCACTCCCAATATTTTGGATTCTATTTTTTCGACAACAGTCAAAATTGGTATAGGTACATTTTGATGAAAGTAGCTATGTCATACCAAAAACTTAGTAAATGAAACTCAGTTTATACACTGGAGTGACATTTGTATTTTTAGCTGATGATTCACTTCACCCTCAATATCTCTGACCATTTCTCCATCATTCATGAGAATAGGATTGTAGATAAATCTTAATGAAAATTACTCACTCATATCAAAATTAGGTCATTGTGACCTAATGTACACTTGAGTGACTTGTATTCTCAGCTGTTCGTTCATTACACCTGCAGTTTGTTGGACCATATTTAACCTAAACTTTTTGAAATCGGTAAGGTGACAAATCACAATGAATTACTCAACCATAGCAAAACTAGGTTCATTTGTTTCAAAGTTCATGCATAAGTGACATTTCCTCTTAGTATTTTATAATAAAATTCATCAACATGCATTGACTGTTACATTTGTTTGCTGTAAATAGTCTGACAAGGCCAAAATTTTTGGAATCTATTTATGTATGAAAGATAAATAGATACGTGTTATTGCCAGGTAGGTAGTGGTTAGAACATTAATATATATATATATATATATATATATATATATATATATATATATATATATAGCAAGGTATTTGTGGCCAGAAGTAACCATTTTTTTTTATTGTCATATATGTATAGTAGGTGGGATTCATCTACAAATCCCCACAACTTATTTATTTGTCCTTTCCCAAGATATTTACTTATAATTTATAGTTATGGAGGACAGTTTATGGAACACAACATTTCTATTTATTATATTTAATGTTCATTTCTTTTTTATCATAGAAGTGTTGTAAATTGTTAAAATTTTAAATGGGGATGAATTTTCCATAGGATAAATTATCATAGCAGATGAATACCCATGGACACATCTACTTTCTGCTAGATTCCCTTTTAAAGCAGCAACAAAATGGAGTTCTTGAACTCTTCTTTGTTGTGTAAATATTTATATAGCTGTTCATTTCTTTCTTTTAAAGTCTGTTCCACCGCTTGATTCTTGAGGCCCCTTCAGTCACTGAAAATGCCATGCAGATTCTGAAGAAGTATTGTTCAGATGAGGTAGGTTGGCGTACAAAACAAAGAATGATAGACTTTTGGGAGAAAGACCAGGATTCATAGACCAGTGATCAGTTAATTTAGTGAATAAGATATAAAGAGATCACTAGTTGTTATTTGCTGTTCCAGTCATTCCAGAAGAGTTGTTTCCTTTTGTCCACCATCCATCCATTCATTCATCCATCCATAAGCAAAGATTTCTTATTGCCATTCATCTGAAACAACTGAGATGATTGCCATGAAACTTTACACTCATAATGATCCAGAAGTCTAGCTGGTCCTAAATGAAAATTGTGCCACTTGGACATCGAGTTTAGCTGCCACAGCAACCATCTTACAAATCTTGCTATCACAACTCTTAAGCGGATGGTCATTATCAACATTGGGTTTTTCCTGAAAGACTTCTTACGATATCTAGTTTGCACTGAATGAAAATCTTAATGTTACTCCTCCTAATGGATAGCCAAAAGACCATAATGTCAGGTTGTTCCTAAATGAAAATGATGCTGATCTGAAAAAGTATATATAGCTGCCATGGCAGTCAACTTGAAAATCTTTTTATCGCTGCTGTTCCTGAATGGATCATCATATCGAGTTGGCGTTTTGACTAAAAGACTTTTTATGAGGTCAGGTTGGTTCTAAATGGAAAGGTTACTGATCTTCTATCCAATATGTCCATCACAGTGGATGTCTTGAAAATCTAGTTATTGCTCAAGAATATCACAGATGGTTGCAGGATTCAGTAGTTAAATATTAAAAAAAACACAAGTCTTTGATGAAGAAAATTCTTTTCAGTCTAGAGTGTCAATCCCTTCAACTCTTATTGCTTTGTACATGAATAGATATAAATATATCTGTTAATAGATAAATAAATGAACTACAGTTGATGATAAATAATCCAGTACTAATGTTTTTCTCGATAAAAATATTTATAAGCTACTTTTCTAGTAATAAACATAACATACCTGATTACAATCACTTGTACAATCTATTCACAAAGTAATAACTTGGAAAAGATAGGCATGTTGAGACTACACAATATTTCATTTGTATGTGAGGGAAACAATGATGGTTAACAGCCATGTTCAGGGCTTGAAAAATTTATTTTGACTACTTGCCCTGTAGAGCAGATGACTGGGAAGTTTTATTTTCTTACATTGGTTTTATTCATCTTACACAGTTTATAATACTGATACTGCTTGTAGAGCAGGTGATGGGGAATTTTTAATTGTCTTACATTGGTTTTATTCATCTTACACTCTACATAATGCTGAAACTGCTTGTCCTGTAGGGCAAATGAGTAGAATGTTTTAAAATTGTCGTACATCAGTGTTTTCTCATCTTACACAGTACATAATAATGAATCTGCTTAAGATGTTACTCATCAAATTGGATGCACATCTTGAAAAGGTGAATTGCCTTTTCTCAAGAGTTACTTGTAAATGCTGCTGGTCAGGTGGAATTTTCTAACCCAGGTGTTCAACAAGTCATTAAGCAATGGGATGTTCCAGTTGATGCATGTAATATTATGTTATTGGTCTTGCCACTTATCTGGACAAACCCATGCAGTTGTTTTACTGCTTTCAATTTTTATGCTGGAATCCATGGAAAATCTTTGTACGGTCCAGTCATTTTGCAGAATGGAAGTAATGAAATTATGGATACAGTCACTTGTTGCAGCCATTGTATTAGAATTATTACTGTTGAAAGATCTGTACAATCCAGTTCCAAATTTGAATTGTGGTTTGAATTAAAAAATAGAAAAAAATGCCAGTGTAAGCTTATGTTGGGTACAGTATAGTTTTCATGAACTATATATACATATGTGAGAGAGAAAGATGTACAATAACTATGCAGTGCAAAGAACACTAAGAACATGTCCAATGTATAAGAACCAAGGAAAGTATAAACTTGGAATGCAGGAACACGAAGTACATGCACATTACATACGTGTAAACTCAACAAGCTATAAGAATTTTATTCATGTGTGGTTAGTGTTACAGGTTGTCAATGTGTTCATTTCAACACATGCTAGCATGCAGATTTTAGCTCACTTGGCCACAGCACAGTCATCTTATTGCCTTACCCAGTTTGCATTATGCTTGGTCCAGTGTATGCCATCAATCAACCATTGTGTACCCATAAATAATCAATTTTAATATTGTACATACTTCATTTCTAAATTGATTTTTATGAACACTAGCATGCTAGCTTGCATCTTGGTCTTGGAAGGTTGGATTAGTTTATGTTCCATTGAAATCAGGAGACCTAGTATCGGAATGACCAGGCTTATGAGTCATGAGCCGCTTTTTCTGGAAGATTTTTGATGAAACGATTTGTAGGACAGGACAGGATCTCAGATAGCGTTGTTGAGTTGATGGAATGTGGTGAGTAGGCATTTCAGCAATATTAGTGACAGTCTTGATTATTACAGATTAATATAGATCAGTTTTCACTTCATACCTAATATCAATTGGAGACACCTACATCAGCTCCATGGGGCCTTCGAGGCATCTGTTGCTGAAATGATTTTATTATATTTTTACTTCTATGAAGTGCTAAATATCTCACTTAATTTCAAATTGAGATTTATATTTCCAAGACATAATCAAAATGGTTCATTGTCATTAACAGGAACGAGTAACATCAGGTTTGAACACTCTAAAAACACTGATCTTGACGAGGCCTTCACACAGACTCCGTTTCCTGGATGCTCTCCTCGAGTTCACTTCCCATGAAAGAGCAGAGGTAATGTCCCACCCAGCTGTTTTGTTTGTTTGTTTCTTGAATCTCTTCATTATGTGTGTTTTCACAGTTCTGTTTTTATTTCTGTCTGTCAATCTGTTTCTCAATCTCTCTGACAATAGCCATGGTGGCTGAGTGGTTAGGATGTGGGACTTTTGATGAGAAAGGTACTTGTTTGATCCTGCCATCTGATCAGCCTAGGTCAGCTGCCATTGTATTCCCATGCCAGAGCAAGGCACTATACTCTACTTGCCTCTGCATGACATAACCTTGTGTGTTGATGTGCATGAAACCCCAAACGCAAACTCTCTCTCTCAGCCATATAACCAGCCCGTCTTTCACTGTCTTTCATGGGTTTTCCATTCTTTATCTCCCCCTTTCAAATTTTTTTGTTTTAAGTTGTAGTTTTATATCACTGATTTAAACATATTGAGACGGATATAAGTTTTCTGACACAGATGGTGTTGTTATATCACATGTATGAGAATGTTGAGACATAGGATATGATTTTTATGTCATTCTGTCAGGAATGGTGTTCTGTTACCTGTATGAGTAGGCTGAGACATAGATACCAGTTTTCTGGCAGGGATGGTGTTGTTATATCACCTGACAGGGACAGTGATGTATTACCTGACAGTGACAGTGGTGTGATATGACCTGTAAAGGGCAGTGTTGTATTACCTTCATAATGTATATGCATATTAAGACATAGATGCCAGTTTTCTGACATGGATGGTGTTGTTATATCACCTGACAGATGGTGTTACATTACCTGACAGGGATGGTGGTGTTATATCACCTGACAGGGACAATGTTGTATTACCTATTTAACCATGTTAAGACATATATACCAGTTTTCTGACAGGGACATTGGTGTTGTATCATCTGACAGGGATGGTGGTGTTATATCACCTGACTGGGATGGTGTTGTTATATCACCTGACAGGAATAGTTTTGTATTACCTGTATAAGAATGCTCAGACATAGATACCAGTTTTCTGACAGGGACTTTGCTGTCACCATTAAGACTTTATATTACAGTTTTCTGACAGGGACTTGACTTTCAACAGTAAGACTTTATATTACAGTTTTCTGACATGGCTTTGCTGTCACCATTAAGACTTTATATTTCAGTTTTCAGATAGGGACTTGATTTTCAACACTAAGACTTTATATTACAGTTTTCTGACAGGGACTTTACTGTCAACATTAAGACTTTATATTACAGTTTTGTTTTAAAGTTCTTTTGCAAATCTGATACACTTTGTTTATCAAAGTACGGGATCTGGGTTTATCAAAGTACAGGTCACAGACAAGATGCAGAGCCCTTGTACAACTGTCCAGTATCTTTTTTCTTTTAAATCCAGGTTATTTTACTTTCATCTACCAAAGAGTTTGCTACTCCTGTCACTCTTGGTAGACTTGTTCCCTCTTCTTGGAAGGTTTTTCTTCACATTTTTGCATGAATTTTGATCTATGACACTGTCACATGCCAGTCATTTAGCCTCTTTCATCGTTGTAGCTTCTTTTTATGGGCTGGTCAGATTGACATGGAAATTTGACCTTTCAATGGAACTTTCATAATGATTTTGCCTGTTTTTGAAATCAGTAAATTAGTTAATCTTTCTCAGATTAGACTAGGCACAAATAACTTTTTTTTGTGAAAAACTAAACTCACAGACATTTTGGTAAAGCTAGCCTTCACTAATTTTCAGCCTTTGGTTAAAAATTGTGTTCTTTATTTTTTTGCCATATTTCATAAGTGCATCATGATTAATATTGCATTGGGTGTGTTGAGTTTATCATGTGCTTTAACACATATGCATATATACACATGCTGGTTGCATTATATTTTTAATTGTAACTTTTTTTTCTAGATGCGCAGTGCTGCTATTAAAGTTGTCAAGGAGCTTTATGAACATGAGGAAGCACATAATGCAATACAGGTAAGCACCTCAAGGAATTGATATTTAGTTTCTAAAATCAGAATTAAATGTGCTGCCACTTCCTAATTTAAAAATATTTTCAAGTTGTTACTCTTTAGAGGTAAAACTTTCTTGCTCTGTGTTACAATGAATTGTTACATTTTGTCTTTAGGCTTGATCCAGTTTGCTAAAATTTTATTTATGTTATTTTATAATGTTTGCTATATCTCTGAACCTATTGATAATATCTTCTTTTTTTTTCAGATCATGTAGAACTGCTAAAGTAATGAGATAGCTATGCATATGTTTATGAGATACAAATAATTCTGTACTCTGTTTCTAAAGTTGCTTTTATTTACAGCATTATGCATTACAAATTTTGAACTGTAATTCTAGTTTTAAACTTGATTTTATTTACAGCATTATGCACTCCAAATGTTGAAGAACTTAACAGCTCTGAAGCCTTCCGCAGAATTCTATGCAAAGCTTCGAGGAAAACATGGTGAAACTACATATCTTTATTGCCCCATCCATCACACTTTCTTTTACATGACATCTTCTAGGCTATTTGATCCAAATTGATGAGACTTTGTATGCTTATGTATCATCTCTAGGTAGATAGTTGGATTCCACATTTGGATCTTATCTTCAGGATCAGATAGTAGTATTTTCAGTTCTCCATTACTGCCCATTCACGAAAGTTTTTTCAGATTGAGATAATGAGTCAAGGAGTCAAGGTCGGAGACATACAATTCACCAGACATTATGCTTGCTTTTTTAAGAATGTGTTATCAAGCAGTTTCATCAGGATATAAGGAAGTTGATATGAGAGCATTTCTCGTACACTTTAAATGCAAAGGATATATATATAGCTGAATTGGTTCTTTTCCAGAGGGCATGTAGTTATTTCATTTTCACCCCCTTTCAGATGTTAACACATGATTTAGCTTGAATTATACCCGAGATTTCATGAATTGATAATACTCAGTACTCTGTTCTTGAATAAGTTCATGAACACTGGTATCATAGTGCTCTCCATTTTGATTATTTTTATTTGTCATCATAACTTACGGTTGGGGGTTGGTTCAGGATGATATATTCTTCAGTTATCATGGTAAATTTGTGGTCCATAAAAGAGTTTATTTGGTTCACTGGAAGATGGCCAAATTCAAATATGAATTATCCATGGTAAAGAATAGTATCATCAAGTTTATGTGACAATTATTGCCAGAATTGGATGATTGTTTCTAATTACAAATCATATTGCCTTTGTTCAAAATGATGTATCTTTGTAAATATTGACTTACACCCAGACAAATACAAAGAATAAAGACAGAGAAACAGACATATCCAGTATCCTGAAGATCTCTAAGGATCACACAAATAGTTTGTGCCATTACATATAAAATAAAGTTTCCACAACAGCTGCAGATATTCGTCTGAGCCCGTTAACTCTGAAGGATATTTCATACATTTTATATCAATTTAAAAACAATTTTTCTTTTAAGTTGAGTTTGTTCACTCAGTGTCCATTATTTTTGCAGCTGAGGTACCACAGACATGGACAGAAGAAGGCATCAAAATGTGTCTTTATTTGTATCTGGGACTTCTACCCACTCATCACAAAATGATTCATGAGTAAGTTACTCCGGGGATGAAATCATATCCCTAAAATAATCCCTGTGGTCATCAATACATATATGATACATGTAAAATGTTAATGTCATGAAGGAGCTTAAGCGGTCACTGTGCTGGACGTGCAACTGAATGAGTACTTGTTCAAATTTTGCCATCGGATCAGCCCAAATTGTCTACAGTAGTGTGTCCTTGGCAAGGTATTTGATTCCAATTGCTCACCACTAAATAATCAAAAAATAAAATATCAATTCATTTAGAACCTTAATTTTACTCTGGATTGGTAAAGACTGAATGTAATATGTACAAACAAGTATCCCACTCCACCACCACCAACTCTACTGCTGTGATGATGGCAATTATATCCGTTGCCATTTGTTTTACTGTTTTGTCTTGCATACCATTAAGTGCCTTACTGTTACCTCCCTTTGTTTTAAATTGATATTTTTTAAGTAAGGCTTAACTTTCATCATGGTATGCTTTAAATCCTCAATAGTGCTTCCTTTTAATGTACAATTCACCATTTATATATGTGATATATAAATAAACAGTTAACTGGATCAGTTTTTTGATGTGCATTAATTGTTGCTTATGCAATTGCTAAAGCATAGTTTATACACAGCAGTAGGTGACCCGCTCACATCATCCTGCACCAGTATGGTTGAGCCACATATTAATACAGCACTCCGCAAATGATCAAAAGAATTTCAGCAGTCATCTGAAACATCTTTGTTCAACTATTTTTAGTTTGAAATAGTAAGACTGACATCATGTTATATTTTCATTTACAGCCTCAACATCTAGAGTTCAAATAACTCGGGATTGTTTTGCTGCTACATGTTGATTTCCCTAATAAGTGACATTCACTTCATTCCGTTCAGTTTTATTCCCCCCCAAATCTAATGTTATTGCTATATTGCATCATCAAAGTAAAACCATTGAGTAAAGTCCACATGGTTGCCCATGGCAACCCAACTTAAGTTGGACAGTCCAGTCTTTGCTGGGCTCCTTCAGTTTCCACGGAAGAAACTTTATGCCAGAGTTATTCTTAACATTCTTTCAGAAGGTTTCACAGCCCAGTTGTGACCTTTGTTCAACCGTTATGCACATTCAATTACGACTGAATCACTCAGACAGAATAACACTGTTGATGTATAATTGTGAGATCTGAATAATATCACACTGTGTGACATTAAAAGTTACCTGGATCTGGTTTTCATTGTTTAAAAATTTTTCTTTTACATCAAATTGCGAATCTAGGTGGTGAAATAATTTGATGGGAAATGCGAGTGTCTGCTTTGATGTATTTACTGTTCATTCATTTTATGGATCTTTCCAACATAGAGGAATTTTGTGACGGACACAACCGCAGAAGACCTTTATCTCCTGCTTCATTAGCATATTCAGTTTTTTAATTTGTCAATGAAATTTTCAAGTACAGTAGTGCTTTTGACAGTGTTTAAATTATACATTTCCTAAAATATTCTGTATCATTTAAGATACTGATGTTCCAGTTAATATACAATTAAATAAAATTTGGTTGGCTTCTGTGTGTCTGCAGTTAATTAGGTCTAACAAGCAGTCACTGCTTAATTGTCTGAAGAAGAATATTTGTGACTCTTTTCTGTAGATTTTAGTATGTCACTTAGAGTGATATTCAGTTTTCATGATTAAAATAAGTAATTTTTCATGAGGAGGATAAGTTTGTAGCCATCAGTATACAAAAGAATTTATAACCAAGTCTTTTCCCCACCTAATTCAATAGATTGCAAGAAAGAGGCATGATTTTTTTTATGGCAGCTGCATCATTATTGTCTTCACATGTTACTGTGTAACAGTATATGTGTTAAAGTGTTTTTAAAGTTGTATAGTATCGTGTACATCATAATGTTATTTGCAAGCATGATATAGTTAGTGTTTTATTTAATTTTTCATTCCAGTTTTAGGTAGCTAAATGTTACAAATGTAATTTCATCTATCATTCCATTTTCAGATTGGCAGCTGTGTACACAGCTACAGCAGCTGACATCAAGAGGACAATTTTACGTATGTTGGAAACTCCTGTAAGTTCATACAAATGAATCTTATCATATGTTACATAATTTTAAATCCCCAATTTTTCATGTTTATATTTCATATGCAGTATCATTTCCAGAAGTGCTTAGCTCTGAAATTTAAGAGGTCAGTAGTTGTTTGGAGAAATTTAGAGTGGGGGTGATGATTTTCCATGCCAGTTTTTAATTCAGAGTGTGGATGAAGATTTTCCATGCTGTTTTTTAATTCAGAGTGTAGGTGACAATTTTTCATGCCGTTTTTATTTCAGAGTGAGGTTGAAAATTTTTTATGGTGTTTTTTATTTTAGAGTGCAGGTGAAAATTCCCATGCCATTTTTTAATTTAGAGTGTAGATGAAGATTTTTCATGCTGTTTTTAATTCACAGTATGGTTGAGGATTTTCTGTGCCTTTTTTTAATTTAGAGTGTGGGTGAAGATTTTCTGTGCTGTTTTTTAATTTAGAGTGTAGGTGAAGATTTTCTGTGCTCTTTTTTAATTTAGAGTATGGGTGAAGAGTTTAAGAATGTGGGTGAAGATTTGACATGCTGTTTTTTAATTCATAGTGTGGGTGTCAATCTTCCATGTCATATTTTAATTTAGAGGGTAGGTGAAGATTTTCCATGTTGTATTTTAATTTATAGTGCGGGTGAAGATTTTCCATACCGTTTTTTAATTTAGAGTGTAGGGGAAGATTTTCCATGCTGTATTTTAGTTTAGAGTGTAGATGAAGATTTTCCTTGCGGTATTTTAATTTCGAGTGTAGGTGATTTCATCACTTCAGGTGGAGACCACAGATTCTCACTTGCGCAAGATAGTGATGCTTCTGTTACACTAGGAATAACTAACAAGAACAATACTGTAATCATGAATGACAGAAAATCAAAATTATTAGTGAATTTTGAAAAGAAATCAAGGAATGTCCGAGTTAATAATGATGTATTTTAAATGTCATAAAATGGGTGAAACTTTAATGTACAAGTGATTGATATGGCCAGTTTGTATTAATTAGAACAGCAACATGAAAGAAGTACATCAAGATTTATTACATTAGATCCTATCTAGTGTCAGTGAACATATCTTGGCCAGATTTTGTTTATTGATACAGTGTTACATATTGATTTGGTTTACAATTTTATACTGGTCTGTTAGTGAAGGAGAAAAAAAAGCAGAAGAGAAGAGAAATTAAAATAGATGCATTGAGGCAGGGGAAATTGAAGTTCCAATTTATACAATATCAGGAAATGTTTCTACAAATATATGACTCAAAATTATATGTCTGTCATTGTAGGTGAAAGGTATGGGGATGCAATCCCCAGAGTTACTGACCTTTGTAGAGAACTGTCCTAAAGGAGCAGAGACATTGGTCACCAGGGTCATCCATATTCTCACTGATAAAAGTAAGTGGACTTTCAGAGAATTCTTATTTTCATTGTGATCTTTATCTCAAGCAACTGCTGCCAGAGGAAGAAAATTCATATGTAGCTATATCTGGAATTAAATAATACAGTTGCATTGATCATTGTACTATAGTACATCATAGGCAATCTTAAAATTATATTGATTGACCTTGTAAGCTGTAGTTACAACCTGTTTTTTTATTGAACATTTCAGCTGCACCATCTCCTGAACTGGTAGAGAGGGTAAGAGACCTCTATCATAAACGAGTTCCTGATGTTCGCTTCCTTATTCCGGTTCTCACAGGACTGTCTAAGGTAACATAACAGCCAGATAGCCAATCAACTACCAACCTCCGAATAAAAAATAAAAAACTAAGAATAATGTTTCTCTCTCTCTCTCTCTCTCTCTCTCTCTCTCTCTCTCTCTCTATATATATATATATATATGTATGTATATATATGGTGCAGATCCTTTTTCAGAATTCTCAGGTTCAGATTTAGATTTGTTAATTATGGCAAAGTTTGCAACATGAGGAATGTGGAAAGTCATTGACTCCAACAAGGTCCTAAGTTAACCTTGTATACATTTCTTTAATAGTAAGGTACTATAACTAAATATAAAATAGCAGCCTGACTAAGCATTTTAGTATACTGACCTAGTGGCTGACTGTAGGCAGCTCCTCATTTTACACAGCACAAATGTGTTAAATAGAATGTTAACCCTCAATTTTGTTCCAGTAAATATGACTGAAAAATCATTGGTTTTCATCTAGCTGCAGTAATTGTCTGTATTGCTTAAAACAATTGCTCATAACAGTGTAAAATTTGTTTTTCCTCCATTCTAGAAATTCAGGGACTTGTGTGGATGTTTTTTGTATGTCTTTAGATCTATAATAATAGATGGTATATTAACAATTATTCGTAGATTATCAATATTTCTGTTTTATAATTTTGATTAGAACTTTGCTACAGTTTTCTGTCTCTTAGTTGGCTGTTTAAATGACCATACTCTTGACTAGGTCAAAGGTGTCATGGAATCTGATATATTTGGACAAATGCAAATTGATAGTGCGCAATAAACTTTGTTAACAACATTAGTATTATATAAAACTTCTTTTGTAAAATGCACCATTATAAGTATTGAGAAATTCTTTGATGGTACTGAATGCCCATTTGTATACATACTGAGATTTACTGGGACTGAGGTCATGTGGTGTAAAATTGCCAAACTTGTAATGGCAATTCTGCATCAAATGAATGAAGGCCCAATATTATACAATTACAGCACTCTGTTAAAGTGAATATGAAGTTTTGTGAACCAGTAAATGTTTTATTGACCTCTGTTTCCACATTGGTCAGTATTGATATGCTTACTGGTTCATAAAACTTCGACCGCACCGATGGCCTAGTGGTTATAGTGTCCACCTTGGATGCGGGAGGTCGCGGGTTCGAACCCAGGCCGAGTCATACCAAAGACTTATAAAAATGGTAATAACAGCTGCCTCGCTTGGTGCTCAGCATTAAGAGGTTAGTGTTAGGACTGGTCAGCCTGGTGTCAGGATAATGTGACTGGGTGGGACATCATGCTACATGTCTGTGGCATGATGCCCCAGTGCTAGACATCACTATAAACTGCTACACTGCAGACATTGTAGCGATATGACTAAAAAATTGTTAAAGCTGCATTAAAAATCCAAATCACACACACACACACACTCATAAAACTTCATATTTATTAAAACAAGGATTTATTATTGCTATATTGCATTTTTTAAGAAGGTGAAATTTAATTTCACTGCATGTTGCTTAGAACTTAATGTTATGATATCACATAAAAGTTAATGATGTCACTGCCATCTCTAAGAGAAATTGTGTAGCATTTTAAAGACTCAGCCATTAAAGCTTTAATTACATACAATTCAAGTTCCAAAACTGATCCAGACCAAACCCTTCTTGCCCAATGTCAGTAATATTCACAAATTTGAACACCTGTATATTTATACCAAATGACTGTTCACCAGGAATTTTGATAGATGAACTTGCACATATGTGCTTTAGAACAAGATGATACATTGATTTTAATATTAGGATACATGATGGGGCAAATTTCCCCTATGAGACATAATTTTTGAGATTCTATAATTATTATATTTATCAAGGAATCTTAAATATAGTATAATTATGGTGTATGTTCTAGTTTAAGATATATATATATATATATACATATATATATATATATGGAGAAAGAAATAGTAGTATATATATATATATATATATATATATTGTTATATTGGAAGGCAAAATGTTGAGTTAAATAGTTGTTTTAATTAGATCTATAAGTGAAAATTAAAAATTTACCCAGAACACGCATGCTTTTCTAGATCTCGATCTTGATTCCTATTTTGTTATTCCACTGAATGAATTACCTCCACAAATTTGGATTAGTGTTTGCCATAGAAGGAAATATGGAACAAACATCTGTCAACTTGGAAACATTTGGAACATCAGCAAATACATGTAACTAAATTGTTCAGACCAAAACTTGGCTGTCATGGGTCATAATGGACCAGAGGTGTTAAAAAAAAATGGGGTTCATTTGCTCTTTGGAGGGGCCAGGAGTCTTATAATAAAAATGGCAATAGATGTTGATCCTACTGAATTGCATTTCCTGCAATAGCAATTTAACCATGGCATGCCAGTTGTTCAGATTAAGATAGAATTATTTCTGCTTGCACAGTCTTTAATATTGCCATTTCATCCAGTGAAAAATGATGTAATCTAAATTGCTTCTGTATAGTTTAGTACGGCAGTCTTTGTCTAATAAAACACAAAAAGATGCAAATGTCCAGACACTAGTTACATCTCTACATAGTTTTGCCATAAACCCTTACAAACATTTGCATCATGCACAGTTAGTATTTATCATCAGTCATGACATGAGATTGGTTCCCAATGTTTTCAGAGCTGCACGATGTAAATGCATGAAGTAAATTAACACAATGAACTAATCTTGATGTGAACATGATTTTAGCTCATGTGCAGATGGTTGGTTACTATTTGTAAATTTGGATAATTCCTGCAATCTCTATTGCAGGTTTGAGAAATTGCCATGAATATAATGAGCTGTGTTCAATTATTTTATGTTTTATAATTGTGTCATCATGACACATTTTGGTACAGACAGAAGCACCATTTCTTGTAACGTTATTGGTGCCATTGTGTGACCCAGCTTCAACAGCGTGTCTGATGTAAGTAAAGTTGTATAGTTATTTCATTATCTGAAATAGATGCATAATTCTGAATATAGATTTTAGATTTACTTTTGTCTATTTTCTATTAATATGAAAGCATTAATTCTACATATTTTGGTACTAACAGCTATTTATTTTTAGTACACATTTTGTATTTCTGTGTACTGTAAGTATCAACTTTTAATTGTTCTCTTTTAAATTTTTAGAAAGAAGTTATTGCAGCTCTACCCAAACTGATTAAGTTGAATCCTATTGTGGTCAAAGAAGTCTTCAATCGATTGCTGGGAGGCCATGGTAAAACATATTATGTTATCTTGACTATTTTCCTGAAAATTTAAAGTGTCATGTGAATTAAGAGTTGGAGTTATAATGGAATGGGATAGTTTATAGTACCCTTAAGTTGGGTCACTTGCCTCAGCTTAGCTTATTAGGTCTAGCTGATAGGAACTCATTCTCCATATTAATAATACCATACCACATTCAGGTTTGCAGTTATGATCAGGCTTTCTTCCTTTTTATTTCCACAGGTGTTTCATTGTGATGATAAACCTTGGAGTTGGGTCAAGTGGCCAGACATAGGTCTAGCTACAGAAACTCTTTCTGTTCCTTGATTATTCCCTTTTTTCCTGTTTTGTGAGTGTTCGTTAAAGAACATAAGTTGACATATTTTATCACCATTATGGACAGTAAGGTTTTTGAGTAGTTGCAGGATGGTAGCTCAGGAATGTAGTCATTAGACACTAGTTCACTGCTTACAAAAGACTTGAAAGGGTTGGATGCAGAATTACATTTTGAGTGAACAAGAGAAATAAGAATTTACACCAATGCTTTGCTGAAAGTAAACTAAAGAGAAAAGGAAAGAAAAAATAGAATTTATGTAGCCTTTAAAAAAAGTTAATGTTACTTTTTCTTTCAGGGGATGCCTCCTACACATCTCCTCTAACCCCAGCAGAGCTTTTGATAGCTCTCCACAACATTGACCCGAACAAGTGTGACATGAAGACCATAATTAAAGGTAAGTACCAATTAATCCTATGCTAAACTTGCATTTATGTTCACTACAGCATGGTAATAGAGAGTAAAATTATTTTTTTAAAATAGCGTCATGAATGTGCTCTTCTGTAAAACTTTGAGGCATTTATAGATGGTTTATTAAGTCAGTATTCTATTTTTTTTTCTGATTTGTTCAATGTCAAGACATATTTCATATAATTAAGCAAATTTGAAGCAAGAAAAATGTGTACAGATTCACTTGGTTTGCTAAAATTTCTCAAAGTTTTTGCTCACAATCATTTTGTGATTTACATCATTGTCAACTTTGACAGTTATCTGGCTAAGCTGGCAAAGAGGACTGGTTAATTGAGCTGTGTACAAAATTATGGCCCAGTATTTATCCTGTTTACTCACTTATTCTTTAAACAAAACCAAAAGTAGTTTATAATACTCATGTTTCACACTTCTTGGTCAAAAGCTGGGTTTTTTTCGTCTCTTCCTCCTTTTTCCAAGGATAGTGGCCCTCCAAATGGGGCCAGAGGTTTTTCCAACTGATTTTTGTGTTACCTCACCAAGAATACCAGCTTATACCACTACCGGTTCCTTCAGTTGTATATTGTATGTAATTATAAGAACTTGTCTGGTTGGTATAAATTTAAAGTTGAATATGTATTCAGATTAAGAAAAACACTGTGTTCCTGTTTCAGCCACAAACTTGTGCTTCTCAGAGAAGACTCTCTACACCCAGGAGGCACTGGCACTAGTGATGCAGAGCTTGATGGAGCAGTCACCCTTACCAACCCTCTTCATGAGAACTGTTCTACAGTCCCTTAATATGTACCCACGACTTCTGGGGCTTGTCATGAATATCCTGCAGAGACTGATCAGCAAGCAGGTCAGTTTGTTTTCCTTTTTCTTCACTCTTTGCCCTCTTACTACCTCTTCTCCTCTTTCCATCCCCGACCCATCCAATTTCCCTTTCACAAGATGAGGACCACTTACCCCCTTTCCCCTCTCTGAGTACATTAACAATAGTCTCTCAGTATATGCCTATGACTGCTGGACCTGGTGATGAATATTCTCTTTACATTGATCAAGAATCCTAGTAATTGTTGCAGTTTACATACTCTTCTTTATGACTGTTAACAGCTCTTTTCAACATCTCCTCTTTACGACAGTTCTACAGCTTTCTCACCTCTTCTTTTGACAGTTCTGCTGCTCTCTCAGCTCCTTTTCCACACCTTTTTTAATTGATGGAGACAGTGCTACAGTCTGTTGGGACTTTCCATGAATAGGCTACAGTTATTGATTAGCAAGCAAGTCTGTAGCTTTTCCTATTGCTCAATCATTACTCAAGTCCCTCAATATGTACCCCAGATAGCTGGCAATAAAAAAATTATACAACAGAGATTGATAAGCTTACCATAAGAATAATTGTAGCTTGCACTGTTTTTTATCCTGTCCCCTTCCTGCTTTATTCATGATGACAGTGCTACCATCCTTTGACATGATATCCTAACCTCTTGATCAGAAAGCATGTCTGAATTTTTCCACTTTTCATGAATCTTCACTGTTAAACATCAGAGTGACTTTCATCTTTTATTTGCTAATGAATTCATTGAGTACATATGCAAGCAGGATTGCTGGGGCAGGTTAGGGTAAATCTGGAGAGCAGCCATTTCGTGTCTGCAAAACTCAGACAGTCCTTTTCTACAACGATCTTGAATACTGATAGGATCATAAAATCAACAAAACCTCAAAAGTTACTTCCTTCCTTCAACCAGATCTTCAAGTGTTTTCAGCATACCTAATAATTACAAAGAAAAATATAGATTGTAAAACTGTATGCACATTCAGTGAGGAGGGAATATAACTTTGATTGCATCTTTTTGAATCAGATTTTCTGTATTTTAAATTACTGAATCATCTGGGAATCTCATGTGACTTTCATGAAATTAGTTTAACAATGAAATTTGTCCTTCAGATACATTCCCATAGTCCAGCCCTACCAAAACAAAAACTTTTGCCCTTACCTCCCCTTGCTACCACCTGTTGTTGCTAGTTTGCTTGCATAAAACAGCATCATTCAAGACACCGCCAGTGAATCTGAAACCAATTTTGGGTTAAATTCAAACCATCCATACAGGATTTTGGATTTTTTAAAATTAATATTCACTTCTGAACAAGTGGTAAATATTATTTGTTAATTTTGCAAATATTTTGTAAAAGTTTTACAATTTCTTGATAATGTACTGTATCCATAGCAGCCATATTCCTGGCAAACTGACCAGTATGACATCATCCAGTAGAGCTGGCTTTTCCTCTATTCACTGCTTACCTGCAGGTTTTTAGCCATGAATTAAATAGAGATGATGGCATTCCATCATCGTTGCCACAGTGAATGGTTTATCCCAAAATGGAAGCAGACTATGAACAGTCTGGTACAAGACATATTCCACCACCTATCACACTGAATTCCTGGCATTAGATTAAACTTAGCTCTGGTTAACATGTCTGCCCCACATTTTATAAAGTGGATTCTTAAGGAAACATGTTTCTCACCACATTAAAACAAATTCAGAACATTCTTGCCTCACCTTCAATGTTGGAATTGGTCTCCTTGGTGATTTTCTGACTGTTGGGAAAATTTAGCTAACCAACATAACTGGGATTTGACAGCCTGAATTGCTTGGGTCATTAAAAGAGCAGCTCACCATTGTTACAACACAGTAATCTTAAACTAACAAACAGTTTTGTAAAATTCAACAAATAATTTATTTCCCTGGAATACAAAGTGAAAATTTAAAAAGAACTTACAGTATTGTGAGCTAAATCCCAAATAGTCCTCAAAGTTCTATCACAAGTCCAGAATTTTAGTTTCAGTCGCAACCCAAATGAATTCCAGTTTTGAATGTACTGATGTACCAATAGTCTAGAATATGGTGACATGTTAATAGCCTTGATGTATCACAATTATATAATCCAAAATGTCCTTGAAAGAATTCACAGAAATGCCAAAATAGTGATATAATCCAAGAAGTATTAATGAACACTTTGTAATTCCAGTGAATAATTGAATTAAATCCTCTCAAAAAAAATAATAAAAAAAATGAATACAACAATAAGGCTGATTATTATATGCTCATTTTGGTAACTTTACAGTGTCAGAATATTTTTCCATATTGCAATGCTTCATATTGCACATCGGGCTCGGCCAATGTGGTTATGTGAGAAAGCTTGCCGGTAGCTTCACGTGGGTCGGTGGTTCTTTCCGGGTTCTTCCTCCACCATTAATACTGGCCGCCATGTATAGCCTATCTTGTGCTGAAAAATGGCGTTAAACCCTATAACAACAACAACATATTGCACATCAGGTGTGTCTAAAAGTAGTATTGTTCTGCTAGGAACTACTTTTGGTTGTAAACAATATATGCTCATATAGCAGACACCAGAGCATTTGATTTATTAGATTTGTGGATGAACTAGCAAGCTGTTTGGTCCAATTGAAAGTAGAGATGATGAAGTTGAGAATATGGATCAGTTAACTGAGTGACAAAAGAAACTTTCAACCGAGCAAATGTGAGACACGTAGTGTTGAAAATACCGTTCTGATTATTTAAACAGTTATTTAGAAGTAATGTTGATAACTATTCGCAAACTGAATGTTTCAGACTATGAGCCATGCTCTCAACGGCTACAAAAATAGCACAGAAAGGCATATTAATGCCAAGGCAATCCAGTCGCCCTCAGAGACATCCCATTTTACAAGTTAGTCAAAACACTGAATTTTAAAAATATGCAACTGAAGAAGGCAGGTTTTGGTAGAAAGCCAATAGCCTTAAAGCCAATGAGCCAATGTGAATATTTGGAAATGATTTGCTTAGTAAAATATTTTTATATGATTTAATAAACAATAAAGTGGTTGTCTGAATTTTGAGTTTGCATTAATTTTGTTATTTTTCCTGTCTTTCATTCATGGTAATGCATTGTAGTAAATATTTGCCTGCAGACTTTGCAGTTGGACTGGTTCTTGGCTAATGCATACCTGGGCAATTTAGGGTCCTGCTGATCCTGGACCAGTTGAGTCAAAAGCAAATTTTTCAAGCAGTGGGTTGTGATTGCATCCCCTCACATTGATTTAACCATATTTAATAGGTGCAGGTATGGTGTGTGATACAGAAAACTTGTGAAATATTGCTGTATAATTCCCACTAAGTTCAGATACATAAAGGTGAGTTTTCTAATCTTAACATTCACTTCATAGTTATCAATATGACACTTCACTGATTGTACCTGTATCAAGCATCTTTTGGCTGTTCCTGCAGGTAACATTATCTTACAATGGATACTGTTGTATCCACTTCATAAGTATTAATGATACTTCTGTGCATTTTTATGTGCACTATGTGTACTGTAGAAAACTCGTTTATATTACTAGTCAGATATATACAGGTAAGTTTTCTATGCAGTGTTTAGTCATAGCATCCACTTCTTTGTTACTGTGATGCCTCAGTAATTTTAGCTTTAGGCAGTCAGTTGTCCTTTTCTACTGGTAACTTTTTATTAGAATTAGTATCTTAGTGTCCACTTTATTAGTATTAAGAGCAGTGCTCTTATACTTTAACTGTACAGGTCATGTGTGCCCTATTAGAGACAATTGTCATAGTATATAGCTCTACCTGGACACTTCAAAGTTCATAAAGCAGGATGCATGCTGAGCTTTATTGTTTACTCTATTTTTTGTGTTACAGATTTAGACGCATGAGCAAGACAAGACTGACAACCACTCTACACGTGTAGCTTACTCCACTTGTCATTCTATGAATACGTGTCAGACTTGCATATTTTAAGGACAGAAGTCAATGGATGGCAGTACTAGGGGTACTAAACACGAGAGCGCAGATGCACACCTTGAGGAATGAGGACATTGTCAGTTCGCATACAAGAATTTGAACTATATCACTTGCTAAGGAGCAAGATAGATCAACAGCCACAGTTACCATCTCACATATGAGAATTACAGACCAATTACGTGGATCAGTATCCCGTATGCTGTCCCAACCTCAAGAGCTGAATGGCATGATGCCAGCTTAGATGCTCCTGTTCTGTCATGAATGGACTTTGCCATATACCTCTGATCACAATGGACCATGACAACAATCAGTCATATAGTATCAGCCACCAGACGAAAAAATTTCTTGTTTCATGATTCGTACATTGTTTTTAGGCACTTCCTGCATACAGTGCTCAGTTTAATGCCTTAGTACCCAAGAATCCATTGTCATGAACCCATTTTATACAGCAGTTTAATCTGTGTATTGTGGCAAGTCACTTCCTGTGTACGACACCCAGTACAAGTACCCTAATGTTTCAGTCTGATCCACATAATGCCACTAGGTACTTTCTATGGACAACATAGTTTATATAGGCACTCTGATGGATCAGTCTAACCAGCTTCTTGCCACTAAGCACTTTCAGCGTACTTTGTCAAGCTTGGTGCCTCAGTGTCAAAAATGCTGCTTCATTTATCCAGAAGCCTTTGCCACTTAAAGGAGTCTGTCCTTAGTGACAGCTTGGAAATAATAGGATCTAACTCACGACATGCTGCGAGTGTAGCGAGCAACCGTCCACAACATTCTTTTCCAGCTGCTTTGCGGTTAGCGTAATTGATGTTGGCTTCACTGCGTTTATCCAAAGACAATTGAAATTTGCTCTTAAGTTCCAATGTTGTTATTAGATCTTACTATGATGCATGAAGACTCAGCTTTGCAGGCCTGGTCTGAGGATTTCTGTCCTCCTTCCTCTACAACATCTGCCTCGTCTACATTTCCAGCATCATGGGATCTTGACTAAAGGAAGAATTGACTTTCAGTTGCTTCCACAGTCTGGTTGAGTTACTCTTATTTTGGGCTGCTTATATTGACAATTACAAGACCCAAGCATCAACTGACACTTTTCTTGCAGATGCTTTCCCTCATATTGTAGTCAGCTGTTCTACAAGCCCCACACAAAAGTTGTCCATTTGGATACCCAGCAGGTGATGCATAATGTTTTGACTGTGGGCTCTATGCTGGATCTAGGTAGGAATCTACAATGATCTTTCAACAGGCAGAATACTGTTTATCTTCTCCCACCCTGAATCTTACTAGGTATGCATGTGAGTCTGTTTATAGAATGGCACGTGCCTTAAACATAGCAGCCCAAGAAACTCTGTTCAAGACCATAACAGCAGCTTTGAAATTACAACTGGTGGAACGAGCTGCAGTGCTCTTTACCTTCACCTTTGACCGCTCCAGTGGCCTAGTGGTTAGAGTGTCTGCCTCGGATGGAGGAGGTCATGGGTTCAAACCCCGGCGTGTCATACCAAAGACTTTAAAAAATGGTACTAACAGCTGCCTCACTTTGCGCTCAGCATTAAGAGGTTAGTGTTAGGACTGGTCGGCCTGGTGTCAGGATAATGTGCCTGGGTGGGACATCATGCCACACATCTGCGGCATGATGCCCCAGTGCTAGACATCACTATAAATTGTCACACTGCAGACAGCGTAGCGATATGACTGAAAAATTGTTAAAGCTACATTAAAAATCTAAATCACACACACACACACATAGCGTCATCTTTCATAAAGATCTTCATTAGGCCAAGCAACTCTAGCAACCTTAATCATCAAGTCTCCTCTTTAATGATCAGATTGATAGAATCAGAGAAGAAGCCAACAAGGATACCTTCTTTCCCTCTGCTGCAGTCTCAGCTTTAGTGGAGGGATTTACAAGGCAATCCATGACCAGAGAAACTCCCTAATGCCTAGCTCTTGTCAGTTATGTCTTGCTCGAAAAGGAGTTCAGAACTTCCGTTGTTGATAGGATCGCAACTGCTAGAAAGCCCTCCACTTTGAAGGCATATGAATGGAATTGGTGGGGGTTTTCTTGACTGGTGTCACATCTGTGTCATCACGCCACTCTCTGTCTCCAAACCTCAGCTGGCCAACTTCTTTTTTCTTTCTCTTTAAAGACTAGAAGTTAGCCTCCACCAGACTATAAAGGGACACTATGATCTAAGACATGTTCCAACATAATGGGTGAGATAATAACATCTCTCCAATGCTATCCAGTTTTGATTTATCCAGACCACAGAATCTCTCGTGGGTGTGGGCATGGGCTATCACATCCAAGTTCAAGCCCTGTCATCCACATCTATCAATCAGTTATCATATAGACTTGCTTTCTGACAGTGCTTGCCTCTTCATGCAGAGTCAATGAGCTACATACCATTTCCATGGTCCCAAACCATATGCTGTTTATATTTCATACAAAAGATACAGTCAGCATAGTGCAAGTTACGTCACTTGTCTTTATGGAATGTAAAGTATACGGTCAGCATAATGTAAATTATGTCCATTGTCTGTATAACATGTAAAGTATATATACAGCATAGTGCAAGTTATGTCCCTTGTCTTTATGCTGTGTATAGTATAGTCTTCAAAATGCAGGTTATGTCACTTGTCTTCATGGCATGTAAAGTATACAGTCAGCATAGTGTAAGTTATGCCCCATGTCTTTATGGCATGTAAAGTATATAGTCAGCATAGTGCAAGCTGTCCCTTGTCTTTATGGCATATAAAGTATACAGTCAGCATAGTGCAAGTTAGGTTGTTGTTGTTGTTATAGGGTTTAACGCCATTTTTAGCAGAACATAGGCCATACATGGCGGCCATTATAAATGGTGGAGGAAGAACCGGGGAAAACCCAGGAAAGAACAACTGACCCGTGAGAAGCTACTGTCAAGCTTTCTCATGTACCCACATCGGCCAAGTTCAAGACTTGAACCCACGCAGACAGAGGTGAGATGGCAGTGATTCGTACCAGTGAGCGCTTTAGACCACTCAGCCACTTGGGGCCCCTGCAAGTTCTGCCACTGGTCTTTATGGCATGTAAAGTATACAGTCAGCATAATGTAAGTTATGTCCCTTGTCTGAATGACATGTAGAGTATATAGACGCATAGTGCAAGCTATGTCACTTGTCTTTATGGCATGTAGAGTATACAGTCAGCATAATGTAAGTTATATCACTTGTCTGTATGACATGTAAAGTATATAGGCAGCATAGTGCAAGTTATGTCCCTTGTCTTTATGTCATGTAGAATTTACAGTCTGTAAAATGCAACTTATGTCACTTGTCTTTATGGCATGTAAAGTATATAGTAAGCATAATGCAAGTTATGTCACTTGTCTTTATGGCATGTAAAATATAGTCAGCATAGTGCAAGTTATGTCCCTTGTCATTATGACATGTAAAATATACAGTCAGCTTAGTGCAAGTTATGTCCCTTTCCCTATGGCCTGTAAAATATACAGTCAGCATAGTGCAAGTTATGTCCCTTGTCTTCATGGCATGTGAAGTATACAATCAACATTGTTCAAGTTATGTCCCTTGTCTTTATGGAATGTAAAATATACGGTCAGAATAGTTCAAGTTATTTCCCTTGTCTTTATGGCATGTAAAATATATCGTAGGCATAGTTTCTGTGTGACTTCGAAGTTAGCACATATATACAATATACATCCTACTTAACTTTTTACATTTATTTTGATAGCTGTGCTTGTCTTCAGTGAATTTAAACAAATTGAAAATTTGCAGTGACTCCAATAAAAATTGCATTGTTTTTGTTGCATGCTTTATTCAGAATTGCTTCTTGGCAATACTGTATTAAAAATTGCAGTATTTTGCATTTCTTTTCACTGTAATTTAAAACTTGAAACAACTACTGACAATCAATTATTAACTGCTTTGATGTGGAAATGTATGATCCCATCCTAAGTCAAACTTATCGATGTACACTCTTAGATTAATAGCATTTATTAATAGTTGTCTATCTTGACTGTTCATAGAGTATTGGTACATATACTAATAATATCACCTATTACTTGCACAGGTATGGAAACAGAAGAAGGTGTGGGAGGGGTTTGTAAAGTGCTGCGAGAAGACCAGACCCCAGTCATTCCAAGTCCTCTTGCAGCTTCCAGCTCCTCAGCTCAAAAACGTATTTGAGCTCAGCCCTGACCAGCGTGGGCCGTTACTGCAGCATGTTAATTCCTTCACACCTCAACAGGTGAGTTTTTCATGTCAGTTACATTTGCTAGTTAAGGTAATAATACTTTTCCAAAAATTTAAAACTGGATTTGGTAAAGCCTGTTGCATATGTAATTGGACCTGTCTTTATTCCCCTTAATTCATGTACACCTTTGCAGATTGCATGACTTAAGTCCATGTGACATCATTGCAAGAACCCCACATTGTAAATCACTTTTGTTCTACAATTGTTGTTTCTTGGGATTTTTTCAGATTGCAAACTCTTATTTCAAAATACGTGGCTATTTCCCCCCCCCCACCTCAAAAGATAATACTGTATATTGGATGAGGAAGTTTCATATGCAGCCATTGTTTAAAAGAAATGCATGATCAGCAGTATTATCCTTTTATACCCTTCCATACCTTCCAGCAAATACGAACATTATCATTAACAAATCAGTCATCTTAAACTCTGTCTGTGTGTGTGTCTGTCTGTCTGTGTGTGTGTGTGTGTGTGTGTGTGTTGGATTTTTAACAAAGCTTTAACAATTTTTCAGTACTATCACTATGTCTGCAGTGTGGCAGTTTATAGTGATGTCTAGCACTGGGGCATCATGCCGCAGACATGTAGTATCATGTCTCACCCAGGCACATTATCCTGACACCAGGCCAACCAGTCCTAACACTAACCTCTTAATACTGAGCACCAAGCGAGGCAGCTGCTGGTACCATTGTTCTAAGTCTTTGGTACGACTCAGCCGGGGTTCGAACCCGCAACATTCCACATCTGAGGCAGATGCTCTAACTACTTAGGCCACAAGAGCGGTTCCATCTTAAACCGGTAAGCATCTGGTTGTTGGATAGCCACTCAGTAGTTGTAATGGGACATAATGGGCATTTCTTCCCTTGGTATGGTATATATATAGATCAGAAAGATGAAATTTCTGATTGAAATATCTTCAGGAGGTAGCAGAATGTATTTCCTAACAATATGATTAGGTAATGTTATACATATCAATAAAGTGTTCATAACTTTTGTCCATGTTTGTAGATTGTACTTTAACATAATGTTTATTTGTAAACATGATGCTTACGTGACAAACTTTATTGTCCATGATTGTATGATGTAATAACATTTTGACATAACTTTTTAGTTCAGAACATTGTAGAAACAAACTTGTTTACATAGCAAGAGTTGAAGGTTAGTCTTGTTTACAGTTTGACCTGGGTTTTGTTGTTGGAGAGTCTTCACATTCTGTTATATTATAGGTCAAGTGAGAATCTGCATAAATAAAGACTTGTTAAATAAATAATTCATTCCTGTTTTAAGATAAGTCTGTTTAATCCTTTGATCAGATTTACAGTTGTGTTAAGATATAATTCCAGAGGAATTATTTATTCAAATTATTCCATGGAATTACTAAGTGTTCATGTGTTCATTGACTTTGGATTAGCACATTATTTTGGAATTATTAAAATCTCATTCAAAGACATTCTGGATTGCATCAATGTTGTACATTTGGACATTCAAGACTATTGGAATTCATTCAGAACATTCTGTACTTTCAGACTTATGATAGGACATTTAGGATTATTTGGGATATAATTCACAATACTGTAAGTGTCTCTTAAATTTTCACTTTGTAACTTTGAGAAATAAATAATTTGTTGATTTTACTAAACTTGTTGGTTTTGTTTGTTTTTTTTTCTGTTACAAAGTTTAAGACCTATAATCATAACAGTAAGTATTCTCAAACAAATATAATTTACTAACAATTAATTTTTCCAGAAAATGCACATTCCAGCAGCAATCATAAATGTGCTTGAGACAGACCCGATGGTGGCAAAACATGAGGCTGAGCTCCAGGCTCAGAAGGAAAAGGAGGAGAAGGATCGACTTGCTGCTGAGGAGATCATCAGGGAACACAAGGCTGAGGAGGAGAGACGCAGACTTCAGGTAGAAGTTTACTCTGTTCACTTTTATTTGTGAGGCTTTTTTTCATGGATTTTGTGGTTGTAATAATCAATCACTGTCCAAGGAACATTGTGGAATCTAGATTGCATTTTGTGGTTGTGACAATCAATCATTGTCCAAGGAACATTGTGGAATCTAGAGTGCATTTTATGGTTGTAACAATCAATCAGTGTCCAAGGGACATTGTGGAATCTAGATTGCACTTTGTGGTTGTGACAATCAATCAGTGTCCAAGTGACATTATGGAATCTAGAGTGCATTTTGTGGTTGTAACAATCAGTCAATGTCCAAAGGACATTGTGGAATCTAGAATGCATTTTATGGTTGTAATAATTACATAAAAAACGGGACATAATTGCATGCAGAGTGCAATTATGCATAATTAATAACTAATGTTTGTTTGACACAAAACATTTTAGTGTTAAAAGCTGTTTGTGGCATAAAACATCTGTAGTTGGCACAAAAATGAAATTTCTAAAGGATCCTTTATTTTTTAATATTGATTACTAATATCCTCAAGAATTCCTGACATTTTAGAAATTCCTCGGCTGAAAATGTAATTTTCTAGAAGTGAAAATTGCTGTACCTTGATTTGATTGGTTTGTAGCCTTCAGAATTTTCCATTGTTTTTATGTATGGTATTCACATAGTCAAGCCAGAATTATTGATCAACTATAATTAAATGTGTCAGCCTTGCCACATCAAGGAACACAAAGAGTCTTTTAAGTGAGTAACAATTTTAAATTCCCCAAATGTTACTTTGACCAAGTATTCAGAAAGACCTCTGGCAAAAGAGGAATTTTATTCAGATGTGATATTCCTTGGGAGTTGTTCATAATGGCAGATTTACAGTTTTGTTGGAAACAAGTACATCTTTTTAATATAGTATTGGTAGTATCTATGCTTTTTATTACTGTGCTAACCAACAGATGGCTCACTTTTTGAAAGGTCATTGACCCACTTAGAGAACAACCTTGATGCAACACGGAAGTAACAATGATCCATCCATTGCAACAATGGAATGCATATTAATCTCAACCTGCCCAGTCTACAACTGCATAGAGAGTTTGTAGATATCGGACTGGGGAAAAAAATGTGGCAAAATCTGCACCTTCTTCTGCATTGCTTATATCAACTGTGATAGGTTTCGATCCCATTCCTAGATTGTGTGGACATCATCAGTTCATAGCCTTAAAAATGGTATCAAACTAGTATGTTAATAAGTTGATCGTATGGTATTCTTCCTGATATAAATTTTACTTTAGTTAACCATAAAGGTGTGAACTGGCATGCTTCAATTTCATAACCTGGCACTTACAGCACCCCAAATTTTGGGAACCTCTTTTTCATCTCCTCATGTCCAGGTTTGGCTTTCCATTGCATAGTGATGAGGGTCAAAGCATGCCAGGCGACCCAGATTAGACCAATATATAACACCCCATCAGAGGCAGATTTACTTACTAACAGAAACTTGACACCCTTGAAAATAAATGAATTCACAGAAGTTTTGTTCTGAGGATGCACTTTTAAACATGGATGACTTTTCCTTCCAAAATGTGGCTAAATTGAAATAAATATTTTTTAAATGTGTTATTGACTGTAAAGCCTTTTTAAAAAAATAATTGCAATTAATGTAGATATTTCCAACATTTTCCATTTCTGACAGAGGAGCTGCGGTAGCTTAGTGGTAGAACAATTGGACTTGTAATCCAAGGGTTGCAGGTTCAGTAACTGCTCAGGCCAATACAGGTCAGCTCCCTTCTGTTCTTGGAAAGAGTTCTTAGCTCCCATTTCCTCAGCATGGTATAGTCAATAATGTTTTTAAAAGTGCCAACAAAGCCAAAATATAAAACCCTTATTTGTTCCTGATGACATGTGTAAAATAAGGTTCTGAATGACGAACTTTATGGTGGATGTAATTGCTAAGGAAAATTGGAGTAATTTGCCCCTGTATTTTAATCTTGCTCTTTCTGTTCTGTTCATTAATGAAATCGGAAAGTTACAAATACTGACATATATTTCTGTTGTGGTCACTGTAATATGATACATCATGATATAAAATATCTGTACACTGTCTTGTAGTGTGTTGGTATGTGTACAGTGGTTTAATTCACTAACTGATAATGTTGTGAGAGCTTCTTCTTGACTCCATCTTGGACATTACCTCATATAGTTGCTATCAGCTACTTGCAAGAAGAAAAAGCAACCAACATATCCTACAGACAAAGAAGATTAAGGGTGGCTAGACAGCCTATCACATTTCTTCTTACAGTTTCTGCAAGAGGCAGTTTCATTTCATTAATGCCATACTGCCTTGCTTGACAACATGGATTAATGAAACTTAGGTACAGATTATAATAATGATTTAGTTAGAAAGAAAGAATTATGTAAAATGTAGAAAGGATAAAGAATTATGTAAAATGTAGTACAGTCTAGATTAGGATCCAAGCTTATTTGCAACCCATTAAAATGTAATGTTGGTCACTATGAATTAGTATTACCTAGATTATGATTCAAGCTTAACTGCAACCCATTACAAGTTATAGTGTATCTTTATAACTAAGTACAGCCTAGATCAGAATCCAAGCTTAATTGCAACCCATTAAAATGTAATGTGTGTCACTATAAATTAGTACAGCTTAGATTATGATTCAAGCTTAACTGCAACCCATTACAAGTTATTGTGTATCACTATAACTTAGTACAGCCTTGATTAGAATCCAAAACTTAATTGCAAACCATTATAATTTTTTGTGTATCACTCTGCTGCTTTGCTGTATCACAGGATAGTGAAGTACATGTTTATTGGCTATACTCCTCAAAACACATTTTAGCAAAATAAGTATGCTTAGCAAAGCAGAGTAATTAGAAAATCAGGATGTCGCAAATTGTACATATGTGCCAACAAATTTGGATGAAGGACAGAAAAATAGTGTCAAAATGTAAGGAAAGTACTACCTTGAGCTAACTTTTATAGCTGTCATTTCTTTACAATGATGCAACAGAATTTCTGATCGTAAATTAATTGAGTGTACCTTCAACTCACATAGGAGTCTGAGGAACAACTCAAAGAAAATGTTCCAGTAACAGAAAAGATACAAGATTCACAGGAGGCACGGCAGACACGAAAGGATGAGGAGGAGGCAGGTAGGAGGAAGGCAGGAGAGGAGCTTGACAAATATAAATCTGAGGAAGTATTGGTAAAGAGAAGGGGGATAGAAGAACAGAGGAGGTGGATAGAAGAGGAGGCAGCCAAAAAGAAGAGAGATGCAGCAAAGTTAGATTTTAAGGTTTGGGCCATTTATGTACATCTTTTATTATTCGGTCACATGTGAGCTTATGGTATGGCCTGTGTCTATTGTTTGTCCTTCTGCATTTGATTGTTACCACTGTGGAGGCTTCGTTTTGATCTGTGCTCAAAGAAAAACAATTTTAGACACAGGCCCAGGGCTGGTGACTATAAAAAAACATCCCAAGCCCTGACTCAAATTCCACAAGCCAAGATTACAACTAAATGCCTTTGTCTGGTATGAGTGGTAACGCTTTATCAACAAAAATTAACTGTGCATCTGGCATCAGTTTGATTTACCTATATTGGGTTGTTCCACTTCTTGATCTTTTTTAAATATACAAATTAGTACAATTAGCTCGCCCACTGCAGTCTTCAAATGCGCCACACTAGCTATTGTGAGCCAGTTAGGTAAACCATGCAATGGTGGTTTATACCTGACCTCTTTGCCTTTTAATTGTCCTTATTTTAACTGCCTGAAGGATAGTTTTACAACAGCTCCAATCTTTACTGCTTGCTATTTATATGTGCTAAATGTAATAGGCATATACTGAAGTGTTTAAATTTTTGTTCTGTTTCTGAAAATCATATTTTTCGAACACGACCAGGTCAGTGGTTTCGTGAGTAAAAATTGTGTTTTTTGTATGACATGCCATGTTTTGGCAGGACAGCATCTTGAAAATCAGTTTCAGCATTTTATCAGCACGATCGAAGTTTTCTCAGATAAATTAGATTATTTTTTTACAAGCCTGACGGGCACATCACTACAGGATGGGCCCAATCTGAAATTAGAGAGGCCCCAGGTGTCAGGCTATCAGATTTTTTTAACACTGTCAATATTATGAGCAAGATCTATGCATATTAATGAAGTAGTCTTACATCTGGTTGGCTGAGTTTGTCAATACTCTGGAGGCCATTAATATCTGATTTTTAACAAACTGAGAATATATGCTTATATTGTCAAGATTTCAGGCAAGTTTGAAAATGAGCTAGATCCAAGCATAATAATGAGGTGATGTTACATTGCATTGGCTGATTTTGTTTTCCCTCTGGAAACCATATTTCTGATTTTATTTTGATCAGACTTGGAGTATGGGCTTATGTAATCAAACTTTTGGATGAGTTTGATAATGATTGTGATCCATACATAATAAAGAAGAGATCCTGGATCGGATAGGCTGAGCTTGTTTGCAACAGAGGTCATGTTTCTGATAATATTTTGATGAAACTTGGAACATAGGCTTATATGATCAAGTCTTATAGGAGTTAGATACATGCATATTAATGAGGTGATCTTGCATCTGATTGGTCCAAACTTGTTACAACTCGATATTATATTTTGTATTCCCATTGGAATAATCTCCAATCATGAAGCTGTCTGGTGAGTTTCTATTATGAGTAAGAGCTCCGCATATTAATAAAATTTAGAACTCAAATTATATTCGGTGTAATCTGTTGGTATTTTTCTTTTAATATATGTATCTGCTCTCTCTCTCTCTCTCTCTCTTTGGAAAACAAATGAAGCAACCTATGGTTATGTATGATTGAGAATCACAGGTTAACAGTAACATATTTCTATAACACATATTTCTTCCTATTACAGATAGTATGGAAACCACATATAACAAAAGTAAAAATGTAAATTTCAATGTAATAATCAATAACAATGAGCAAAATAATATACTTTAGGGATTAAAATGAATAGATTTTTGTTCGGAAGTACTTGAGTGTTTCATATATTGATTTTACTCCAGTAAGAAGATATTTCATGAAAAAATTTATGTCTAAACACTAGAGTTTGACAGTTGCAATTATTACCATGCTAAAGTGCTTGAAACATTTCTCCTTTTCATGTTATCACATGTAGTATGTATAATTTTATGGCATTTTACATATTCATTGTCATTACTCACAAATTATTTTGAATTTTTTATTTTGTGTGTTTAGCTTTTATTATTAAAAAAAAAAACCCTATTATGCTTTTCTTCTGGAACATGTCCAAAACTAATTACCAATATCAAGAAACCCATGGCCTTAAAAAACCTGTGAATTATATTTTCAATTAATATGAAAACCATGTAACTCTAGACCACAAAGTTTTGTTTGTAAACTTTAAACTTTTAAAAATGTTGGATGGCTTTATGATCAAGGGGCTATGTATATTAACTTGGTATCTTTGGGAGGAATTTTAATCAGACTATAATTAAATAGGCAAAATGAACATGGCATAAAGTTTGGGAGATAGTTTACATAGGTCATGTTCTTAGGACACTACTTAAGCCGTAGTAAGGCTGCAACATTTATTATAATTTCTAAACTTGTACATGGTTTACAATAAATCAAACTAGGCCATTTGAACAGAACAATTAGAAACAAAACTTTTACACCTGTTTGCTTGTTAATACTTGCTAAAGAAATGACAGCTATTAGTGTGCATGCCATATTTTACTCAACCTGTGATAATTTCATTTGCTGTACATTTATTTTCTCTCTTATTATGACAGAATTAAATTTGTAAGCCATTTTCTTTGTTCATTATATCTGAAAGTTTCAGTAAAGCATCCTTAGGTTTGTCATCATACTGTTTTCTGTTGTTACTTATGTGTGCATGATGAAAAACCCAATAATGCAGCAGTAAACAAATAGGTAATACAACTGGACGTGTTGCCTGGATATGTGTATGGGACATTTATTTTTTTCAGTATTATCAGTAACTCAACCTGGTGTTTGATGTTTTAAAATCTGTACTGTAATTTATGCTTTTCTCCATCAAATACACTCCATTATCACATTAACATTAGGGATATAAGCCTGCCCTACTAAAAGGATGAAAATTCATCTTTTCACTGTCCTGCAGAGCTGGCTTCTCCTGTATTCACTGCTTCCCCACAGGGTATTCACCATCAATTATATAGACACAATGGCATTGCATCGTTCTTGCCACATGGAACAGTTTATCCTGAAACTTAAGCAGACCATGAATAGAAGACTTTAACACAGTGAGTGTAACGATACTCCTGAGCAACGGCTCTACTCCAATCTTCAGCAGGAGATACAGTCACTCAGCAACAAACAAGAAGTGGAAATTGTACAAATGCCACAATCTCCAGGGTTCTTTTCACAGCTGTTTGATACCAGATAGGTCAGTGGCAAGCTGAGGCTGATCATAGGCTTCAGTTGCCTCAATGAATTCATTCTTCTACTGAGGTCATTATAGAGATGGTGAAATCTGTATGACTCTCTGTCACCACGGTCAGGTATGCCACTAGTCTTGATCACACAGATGCCTACTTTTATGTCCCTATTCACCCAGAGTCACAAAAGTTTCTTCAGTTTGCTTATCACAACAAAATTGACTAATTATGGATTGAATTGTCACCTTGTTCCGGTTAACTTCCTCTATAGCAATGGCGGCATATCTGGGTGATCTCCAAAAAATATATGATAAGTGTTATTCTGTTCAAGGACAGAAGTAATCTTTTATCCCTTGTGAATCATGTCTCTTTTCTTATGAATTGGGAAAACATCTGACCTTCACCCATCCTGGTGTTTTGTCCACCTGGATATAGAGTCTGTTACCAGTCTCAGTCTTGTATGTCTCCCACATATCCACATCATATGGATTTTCAAACTCATACAGTCTATTCCAACAGGACAGGAGTTTCAGTGAGAGAGTTCTTGCAACTCCTCAAGTTAATAAATGTGGCAGCGGATTCGGTCCTGCTGTGCCACCTTTATATGTACCATAAGATTCTGGTCAAATGACTTTGCTAACTCAACAGAACCCAAGTCAAGCCAGTCAAAAGAACAATGTCATGAACAAGGTACACAACAGGAATTCCTCAGGAGAAGTCCCAGCTGGAAGTGACTATGTACTAATGCCAGTAAGTATAGTTTTGAGAAGCCCACTTGTTGCCAGACTTTAAATATGGTCATCGGCAAATGGGGACCATGGGAACTGCTTCTTTACATCAACCTCCAGATCAAAGCTATTTTTAATGAGTTTCAGTTCTAGATGGACCGATTCTGCAAGTCAGTCCTGATTATGTCAGACAGTGCCATAGTGGTGACTTAACTTCCGCAAACAGGGGCTCCAAATTGCTTCACCTATGAGTGCTGGATGATTAAAAAAAAAAAAAAAAAAAAATTCTGGCTACCCAGTTTGTATATAGTGACAAATGGTACAGTCTGTAAACCAGTCTAATATACATGTCACAAATTTGCCATTGTAGTGCCGAAATTAACATAGTGGTTGCATATATTGCTTGTCTTTAGAGTTAAAGGCTTGTGATGTTTGTTGTTTTTTTTCCCCCCAGATGTTAGTGATTACATCCTAGTCACCAAGCTGTCGTCTATTCGAGTTGGTGCGACCGGGTTGCACACTTTGTTTATAGAGTTAATCCCTGTATGTCTTCATTGAATTAAGCCATTGACTTTTGTCTCAGAGTAAATGATTCTGTTTCTGGATGAGATAACAGGTTCTTTTTATTTCATTAATTGTTAGATATGCAATGCACATGTATAGATTTATCATATTTTCCCAAAGCCTAGTCAAAACTGCCTTTACAGTCAATATTACAACAGAGCACTAATAATGTTGACACCTAGTACCGTAATAACAACGGAAGAACCGCCAACTAAAACGAGACAAATTTTAACAATGGAGAAAATAATTATTGTAACTGAAAGAAGTGAAAAAAGAGCAGACCACTAGCAGACTAGTGGTTTAAACGTCTGTAATGCAAGTTTAGGGTGTTATAAAGGAGTAAATTAGAAATGATTTCATATGCTAGAATATGTGATCATCAAATGTAAATGTGATTTCATGCTTAATGATAGAAGTATAACTTTATTGCTATATAATTTTGTTTTCAGATGAATGCATACAATATTTTAGCAAGAACTATTAATAAAAAATAGAATGTATGTACAGTGATTGTGGTTATGTTTCTTTAAATTGTTTTGAAACTGGACCTTGGAAACCGGTCTTTTTGTACAAACCTGCTATGAGAGACCACCTGTCTTGAGAGACCATTTTTTGTTGGCAGAAGGGGCGGTCTCTCATACAGGTTTTACTGTACTTCCTGTTTGTCATGCAGAGAATAAGCTACATTGATTTTCTCATTGGTGGTTATTGTTTAACATGGACCGGAACAAGTAATAACCACAAATGAGAATTCAAAGTAACATATTTCACCATGCAGCAAACCGGAAGTGTAGCTTTCAAATTGACCAAAGGAGTCAAGATACAATTTAGAGTAGAAACTTTGCGTGAAGGTGGTTATTAAATGTAAAGTACTTCATTACATATGTGGAGCACATTTCGAATGTATGCTGAACATACATCTGGATTAAGATCATTAGCATGGAATGGTAGGGGGCCAAATTACAAACCATGTCACTTTGTGTTAACTTGTAGATGGCGAATGGGTATTCTCAGATAATCTTTTTCATTTTTGCTAATAAGCATGAGTGGTTGTGACTGCAAATGCTGTTTCAGATGGATTATAATTTTACAGAATAACAAGGCAACTAATAATAATTTTTCTTGACTGCTGAAGACTAAAATAACATTAATCCAGTAAGTATCGTTTTATGTCGATTATCCATCTCTTGTATCAATATATGTATCGTTTCAGCCAAAGTATTGATATATCGATGAATCGTTTCACCCCAAGTTGCAGGCATTCATTCCCTGCCTGGACCATCATCTTCTTCACACCTGGCTCTTGTCAGGACAGCCTTGCAACAGAAGGAATTTAGACCTTCGATTGTGGAGAGAATATTCAGAGCATGAAGGCCCTCTACTCTGAAGGCTTATATGAGGGAAAGTAGAGTGTTTTCAGGGCTTGTGTCAGTATCGTTGTTCCTTTGAGTGTCTCAACTGTTAAATAGCCAATAAGGAGGAAACATGGGCACCAAATACCATCAAAGACTACCACTCCATAATATCTAACACATTCTGGCATCATGGCAGAAGATACATCAGTCCTGATAAAGGCCTTATCAGATCTAGAAGCCAATTTCAGTGAATGGACTAAACTTCCTCACACTGTTTCTGGAATCTGTCCAAGATTTTACTTGGCTCAATTCAGACAAATTTGAGCCATTGCCCAGACCTTGTTGAAGCTGTTGTCATACAAAACCTGTTTCCTGATAACTTTATTTCCGGCATGAAGGTCAAGCAACTTGCAAGCATTTTCAACTTCAAAAATTCTTTCTGCAGCATGCATGTTTAATCTTTTGACCTTGAGGTCAAAGTCACACATTTTGCAGCAATGCAATGATTGTGGACTTGACATCCAGATTGCCGTCTGTTTGTTATGACGGCTCTAATAAATGATGAAACCGTGTCATCACAAACTATTCTGTATAATGCTTAGTATCTTTAGTGTTATAAAACTCAATGCTTAAATTTAGGAATAATAAAGCTTTGCACTCAGGTGCCATCAGTTTCCCTGTGAAGGACTGCAGTCTTATAATACTTTCAGACCAAACTCAGCATTTCAGGTTTTTTTTAACAATTCTTCTTTGGGAGGAAAATCTGCCTTGAAATCAAATAAAAAATATAAGATGTCTCATATAGATCAGTAGTACCTGTTTTTCCATGTGTAACATGTAGCATATGTGAAGTTTATTGCATTCATCAGAAGAAAAAAGCTGAATAATGTAATTTATTCTTTTAGAAATAATAAATGCACACAGATTCAGTGGCTAGTTAAATATGCATCCCTCTTTGTGGCATAAAAATTTTAAAATATTTTTTCAAGGTGAAGGAAGAACCTCAAGATGAATTTTCAAAAGTCACCAGAACAGTAGTGTCGAAAGCAAGTGGTCAGGGTCGAGGGTCAGATGTTATTCAGCTGACTGGGGGTCATGGTCGAGGGTCAGATGTTATTCAGCTGACTGGGGGTCAGGATGATGATGATGAGCCACAGGAAATGATGATTGATTTGAGCATTGTAAAATCAGAGCCAATGGAATATGAAGAGTCAAATCAAGCTGATGCTGACAAACAGCAGGAGAAAGCCAGGTCACAGGTGAGTGGGTTAGCTGCAAGATTTCCTAAAAAGTATGAAATTTAAGTATTTTTGTATCACAGCAGAACAAGTCCATGCTTTATGTGAATCGACAAGATAGAATGTGTATTGCAGAGATACCTTTTCCATAAATGAATGTTGAATCCCATCAAAAAGTCTCTTTGCTGTAATATAACTTCCTGGATATAATAAAATTCAACATGTTGAATCCCACATTACTTATTCATGTGATAAAGCCCCTTTCTTAAAATAAATGATTCATAATGCATGACTTGAATTGACCCAACATATCTAGGGTTTGTTTTTTGTAACTGGGGCCTTCTTTTCTTGAAAGAGTTGCTGACCATCTTGGGAAAAATTAATTAGAGTTTCAAACTGTCTGACCTACTATCCATGTAAGAGTTGCTGATCACCTTAGGAGAAATTCTCTTCTTGATTAAAGTTCTGAACTGTCTGCAGATCAGTGTGTCACTGTCCCACCTAACAAATGTACAGCTACTGTACAGTGTCCTAAGTAACAAATGTACAGTTTTTGTAGTGTCCTGAGTAACAAATGTACAGCTATTGTACAGTGTCCAAAGTAACAAAGTACAGCCACTGTATGCTCTCCTAAGTAACAAATGTACAGCTACTGTACAGTGTCCAAAGTAACCATTGTACAGTTGCTGTTCACACTCCTTAGTAACAAATGTACAGTGTCCTAAGTAACAAATGTACAGGGTCCTAAGTAGCAAATGTACAGTGTCCAAAGTAAAAAAATGTACATGTACTGTAGTGTGTCCTAAGTAACAAATGTAAAGCTACTGTACAGTGTCCTAAGGAACAAATGTACAGGTACTGTACAGTGTCCTAAGTAACAAATGTACTGTGTCCTAAGTAACAAATGTACAGCTACTGTACAGTGTCCTAAGTAACAAATGTACAGTGTCCTAAGTAACAAATGTACAGCTACTGTACAGTGTCCTAAGTAACAATGCACAGCTACTGTATGATGGCCGATACTTTGTTAAATGAGCACAGTTATATGTAATTACAACTCTGATGCTTTCTTTCTGAACAGGCAGAGAGTGTGACAGTCAAAACAGAGCCTGATGGTGATTCAAGGTCCAGGAGGAGTGGAAGTAAAGCCTCAAGATCTTCTCAGTCTTCATCTAGAAGGAGCACCCGATCCAAAAGATAGATGTTACATACAACCCGGGAATAATTTCTATAATTTCCAAGTGATAGACAAGTGTTCATAGTTCGCTGTTGGCTATTCTGTTGGAAAGCATACATTTATATTAAAGTGAAAACATCAAAATTCTGATTTAGCATGAAATTTTCTTTTCTTGTGTCTCCTTTTTGGCTGACTTCTATATGTACTGGTATGCTGTGAATGTTTGGATCTTGTGTATATAATTGTAGTTGTTAAATATTATTATCTCAATAAAATAATTATCGACAAAGTAAAATGTACATTAACTCAGTAAAATGTACAGTAACTTTGTAAAATGTACAGTAACTGATTCTTTGAGGACATATGTTAAGATTCAAACATCTTGTAAATGTTTGAGATGAAGTAAACTTCTTATTTGTGAGTAAAAGTTAAGATTCAAAGATCTTGTAAATGTTTAAGATGAAGTATGATAGATATGTGGTCTCTGGAAAGCTCTGGGTTAAAAATAATGTGTTCAAGAAAATTTTTGTCATAAGTGTACTCTGTGTGCCAATTAATGGCTTCATATCAGATCATAAGACTTGAATAATCCTATTACCAGAAATATAAACTTGACTGATCTGTCCACTAATGAAAACATTAGCAAATATCAAGAAATAGATTTATTTGTTCGTGTTTTATAGAGTATTAATATAATTGCAATCAGGATATTTTTGCATGGGCTGTAGTCATTACATTTTTTGGTTAGTGTTTTCCAGTACAGCAACACATATAGGTTACTTATTTCCAATGCCTTGTGCCAGAACACACCACAGTAGCTGACTTTAGCTGATCTTGTGGTGGGAATCAAACCCACACCCATTCAGTCATTAGTCTGACATGCTAACCACTTAGTTACCATGGCTGTTGTCCCCATTATTCATTAGGAAAATATTATGTGGCAAATTTGAAACATATATTTCTCCTTAGATATAATAGCTGGGCTTCAAGTTCATAACAGCAGAAATAATGCTTACCGTATTGAAAAGCATCTTTCTACTTGAAAAGGCTACAACACTGGTTCACTCACTGACAAGTTTACTGATAACTAAACTTGACAGAGGCTTGGATAAATGAGATTGTTGTTAGAATTTAATCAACATGAAACATTTTCTGAATTAATCAGATCTAAACGGATATTTTCAGAATATAAAAAATCTTTATTTCTCAGTAAGTGTTGATTACACTTAAAGTAAAATGGTTAAAATGTCTTTTTCAGTAAGATCAAAATGAGTGCTCATATCTGTCCTATTAAAGCTGAACTGACCAGTCTGCTGAATCCAGCAATGCTCTATTCAAACATTATGATCCATTTTTGTCTATCTGGAGTATGTGAATATTTTTTGGTTATTTACAACTAGTGTTGTAAATAAAAATGCCACACATTTATTTTAAAATTTTTGTGCTTGCTTATCAGTTTTATTTGTTTCTATGAATGTAGTGAATTATTAAGTTTAGGGGTTTTTTTTAAAAAAAATATAAATATTCTGCTTTCTCTGATTAAAGGCAAAGTTTCTTGTTTGACATCACTCAAATTTCAGCTTACTGTCTGAGTAAGAAAGTTTTGCTTTTGATAGTAATATTAGGAAAGATGACGCGATCATTTACTGTGCATGACCACAGTATTTGCCTTTCAGTAACAAGATTACATGAAAATGTCTGCTAGTGATGGTGAGCAAAGAACATATTTAGGTGTCCTGTATCTTTTGTTCACTAGAGCACACTTAAATTTATAGCATCATAAATAAAATTTTGGAAGAAAATGTTTGGGTTTCTTTTTGTTATTATTCTGTTGTAGCAGGATGGATTTATTTCAGCTACTTTTATTTATCAAGGTCGGTCTTTAGTGTAGACTGACAGAGATGGGCAACTCCAGATGATGGGGTCAAATGAGATGGGCAACTCCAAATGATGGAGTCAAATGAGATGGGCAACTTCAAAAAAATGATAAGGTCAAATGAGATGGGCAGCTCAAAATATTGGGGTCAAATTAGATGGGCAACTCCAAATGGTGAGGTTGAATGTAGAAAACTAAGAAGGATAGTTTACTGTTTATTTGGGATCCATCTAAATGCAGATGCAAAACATGCGAACACTATTTTATGTCATAAATTGTAACATTAAAGAAATGAATCCACTCTAAGAAATATCCTCGATAAAATTGATAAAAAAGTTTTTTTGTATCACTCCATTAAAGATACTGTAAATCTAGAACCCTAACTCTCAATCTTGAATTGTATACATATGTGAGACATAGAGAAAAATTGCTAAAAACCTCCAGACCAAATGATTAAAACTTTTCCTAACTAAAACTCTAAGGAAGAAATAAATCCACTCTTATTATTATGTTGAGGTCTTAAAATAGGAAACAAAGGAAAATAACCTATGCCCAAGGAGAGGGCTGCTGAGTGAAGGAAGACTCAGCCTTCAGTAAGCAAGCTGACCAAACTGATTGCTGATGTGGCTTATATGTTTCCTGGGTAGTAAACTTTGCACACCTTCTGCCCAAGCCAATCTGAAAGCAGCTTACAAAACGTGACAGAATTGTGAACTGAAAAGAAGTAAAACCATCCAATATGGAGGAGTTAGAACCAGGAATCAATGGAGTTGAGCAAATGGTCTTGAGTTTTACACTTTATAAATGAAGTTCTAAAGATGAATGCATGTGAAACATGTGAAAGAAAATTGTTCAATTTCCAGGGTATCATTTGTGGGATGTTGGGTTCAGATTGAATAATCTGTTAGCAAGACAATCAATAAATCAATAACTGGGTTAATCCTGCTACTCTGTCAACATTTATTGCATAGGTTCCATGTCACTATTTATATAAAATATCTTCATATATAGTATATTTGAACGTCATGGATATTTCTTAGGGTACCTAATAACCCCCTACCCACCCGTCCACCTCACAGAGGCATTGGTTTGTCATATTTTTTGTGATACAGTTTTATCAGCATATCTTGTCTCTGAGTTTTAGCTTGCTTTGCCATAAAAACCAAGTGAGCTTATGATATGGTCCTGACACAGACCATCATGTGTCATGCTTCTATGTTTTTCTTAGCTACCACTGGACCAATTTAACCAAATTTTGCAGAAAACATCCTGAAATGAAGGCCTTTCAGTTTTGTACAAAATAAAGATGATTTGCAGCTAAATAATGGACACGCTTTTACTAAAAAAATAAACTTGAAACAATTTTTCAAGAAAACTGATCAGCAGGATTTGACAAAATGTGACAGCATTATGAAGACCTTTCAAGTTTGTGCAGATATTCCATTATGCCATCCATTATGGCCAACTTTACTGAAAATATAACTTTAAAAAAATAAAACACTCCACAGAGCTTGGCCTAGAGGCCTTTTAAATTTACATAAATGATGCTAATCTTCCATAAAAAATGTGTACCATTAGTAAAGGAAGAAACCATTAAATGACTTCTCAAAAACTCCTCAAGAGAATTAACTAAATCTGACAGATGTATCCTAGAATGAAGGCATTTCAGATTTGTGCGAATGATGCCGATTGAAATCTTTGGCTATCATTATTAAAAGTGGAAAACCTTATTATCATTTCTTCATCAAATACGTTACCCAATCATAATACCTTAGGAGAACTACTACTGTTACAACTCTATAGTCTTCAACTCAGTAAGAAAAAAAAATAGAAAGCAAAACTAAAAAGTTTAGTAAAATTCAAAGGTTTCTCTTGAATACAAAGTGAAAATTTAAAAGGAACTTACAGTATTATGAATTTCTGGTGGCCTAGTGGTTAGAGCATACAAGAAATCCAATCACACACACAGACACGCATACACGCACAGTATTATCAATTAAATCCCAGATGATCCTGAAGTTTTGTCACAAGTCCAAAAGTATAGAGTGTTCTGATTGAATTCCAGCTGTGTTCATAATAAATTCCAATCATGAATGTGCTGATGTGCTAATAACCTTGACTATGCTGATATACAATTAGTCGTGATGTATCTCAGTGATATAATTCAGAATGTCCTTAAATGAATTTACACTAATTTCAAAATTATGACTTAGTCCCAAAGGTTCAGTTAGCACTTTTTAATTTCAATGAATACTTTAAACAATACAATCCTTTGAGACTATAACTGAAGACAATTAAAAGACTCCACTCAACAGATGTTAAAATAAGAATAATTCTGATGTAAACAACCTTATACTGATCTTCGCTTGACCTATGTCACAATTAACCATTTTCTAAAAATAATCTTATCATCCCAAAGGAAATTTCCATACAATTCATAAACAAATCCAGGTCTCTGCATAAATTTTAGCAGCCAACCTGTCATAATTCAGGCCGGCCGAGTCATACCAAAAGACTTAAAAATGGTACTAACAGATGCCTCGCTTGGTGCTCAGCATTAAGAGGTTAGTGTTCAGACTGGTTGGCCTGGTGTCAGGATAATGGGACTGGGCGGGACATCATGCTACATGTCTGCGGCGTGATGCTCCAGTGCTAGACATCACTTTAAACTGCCACACTGTAAACATCGTAGTAATATGACTGAAAAATTGTTAAAAGCTACATTATAAATCCAAATCACACACACACACACTCATAAATCAGGTAGACCATAGAATTTCCAAGGGGAAAACCAACGTCCTAGACTCGAATCCAAGTAAACATGTTTACAAATATTATGTTAAAGTTGAGTCTATACTCATGGACAAAGTTAGCTAAGTAATATGTTGTTTAGAAATGAAATTACAATCTACAGTCATGAACAGAAATTAAACTGAATATAGATATAAATAATGCTACTACCTCATAAATCCAGCTGTCCCAGGATGTAACTTTTCAACTAAAAGCTAAAAGTTATCTGCCCACCTAGCTGGCATTTAGATAGAGTGATCTCCCCTTGACACAGGGACTGGTGCCAAGTCCCATGAATACTTAAGTTACTACTCCCACTCTTGCCAGGTAGCATGCTTTCTACAGCGAAGAATCACAATCCACATACATGCATTTTGGGAGGTTTTTTTTTTACCATAAAGCAAGTTGAAGGGAAGTATACTCCATCTATATATTTCCAACTTTTCTGTTCTTTCTTTCTTTGGCAACAAAGTTTCTGGCCTTTCAGTGTAACTTTGCCATGCTCACACATTTAGGCACCCTTGGTATGTACATGCATGGGTTGCAATTGTGTCCCCTCACATTGTTACTATAGCTGTATTTAAGTAGGGGCATGTCTGGTATGTGATATGGAAAACTTGTACAAGATTGCTGTATAAATCTGCTACAGTCAGATACGTACAGGTAGGTTTTCTGTATCAACCTAGTCTTAGTATCCACATTGTAGTTGTATACATGACACTCTTATTAATTTTACCTGTATAGGCCATAATTTGGTATATATATATATGCTGTCATAGGGCCTTTCCTGCAGGTAACATTGTCTTACAATTGATATTATAGCATCCACTTAATATAAGTATCAGTAATGATGCTTCAGTGCAGTTTTTTTTGCATGTATGTTGTGTACTTTAGAAAATTCAATTATATTGAAATATAGTTTCCACTGTAATTACATACAGGTAAGTTTTCTATGCATAGTTATAGCATCTACTTCATAGTTACTATAGGTGACACTTAAATGATTTTCCTTTTGTAGGCAATTAATTGGCCTTTCTTACAGGTAACATTGATTAAATTGATTATAAGTATTAATATCAATGCTCCAATACTCTACCTGTATGGGCAGCCACATGCACCTTTTTAAAGGTAACTATCCTAGTGTATAGCACTGCATGTACACTCTGAAGTTCATAAAGCAGGATATGTGCCATGCTACACCTGTATATATTCTCTGCTCTGTTTTGTCTTACAGATTTTGACCATGAGTAAGACAAGACTGAAGATCACTCTATATGTGTAGCTTACTCTGGCTGTCATACGAATACACATCAGACTTGTATATTATGGACAGGAGTCAATGGGCAGCAGTAATGGAGGTATTAATAGGGAAGGAGAGTGCACCTTGAGGGACAAGGACATCATCTGTTTGCACACTCATGTTCAGAAGCATATCACTTTCTGTGGAGTGAGATAAAGAGCAGACAAAAGTCTCAGTTACCATCTTGTATATCAGAATTTATGACCAACTACATATCCAGTACTAAATCCCAACTTCAAGAACTTGACAAAGTCATGCCAACCAAGATGGTCCCGTTTAGACTCTAGCAAACTCGGCCATATACCTCTGATTGTAATAGGTCACAACTACAGTCAATCATAATGTATCAACCACCAGAAGAATGAGCTTTGTCCAGTTTCACAAACCCAGGCTATACAGGCACTCACATGGATCTGTCTAACCTGCATATAGCCACTAGACACTCCCAGACTGCAATGCCCAGCTTAGTGCTGCAGTATCCAAGAGATGTCATTTTCCTTTGTTCTCAATCCATTGCTGCTCACAGGGAGCCTGTACTTAGTGACTGCTCGGAAGTCGCCATATCTAACATGGGATGTTCTGCAGCATAGTGAGCCACCATCCTGAATGAACATTCTTCTCCAGCTACTAGAGATGTCTGCTTCAGCACCTTTATCCAAAGATGATGAAACTTGCTCACAATTTCCCTTGTCACTATTAGATTTTACTTGATGTATGAAGACTTATGGGCTTCGACTGAAGAAGTTTTCCACCTAGTGCCACATACCTCCCTCTACAACAACTGCCTGGTCTATCATCATCAGTTTATTGACTAAAAAGGAAGACTCTACTTTCAGATTACTTCCACAGTCCGGAAGAGTTACTGACATTCTGGGCTGCTTATAGCATCAATTAAAAAGACCCAAGCATTAACCAAGCCTTTTTATCACAAAGATGCCTTTCCTCGAACTTAGTTGGCAGTTCTATAAGTCCAATGCACCAGTGTTCCATATGGATACCGCAGCAGTCAACCAAGATATTGCAGATTTGGGAATGACAAGCCATTCTCTATACACATGGATTGAAAGGCTTCTAACAACACACAGTAGTTTGTGCACAATGTTGTGGCCATTGGTGCTATGTTGGATCTGGTGTCTATGTCTTTCAACAGGCATAACACATTGTTGTCTTCTCCCACTCTGAATCCCACAGGACATGCATAGGAATCTGTTTCAAAAATGGCCTGCATCTTAACAGAGCTGCCTAACCTGATCTAGTCAGTGCCATAACAGCAGCTGTGAATTTACAGCTAGCGGAACAATATGCATTACTTGCTACCTCCACCTTTCTTATGACCATCATAAGGTCAAGATACAGCTCACAACCATCAACTAATCTCCTCTTTAATGGTCAGATTGACAAAATCTGCAGACAAGCTACCAAGGAGACCAATTTTCCTCCCTCACAGTCGCAGCTACAGCAGAGGGATTTTTAGAGCAATCAACAAAAAGATTGCAGGGATGCACCAAGGACAGAAGCCACTGGGAATCTTAAACTGTCAAAAACCACAGTTCTCCCAAACAAAGGTAGACAAGAGGCAGAGAGAGCAGGTGGTGGTTTTTGCCAGCATTTCTCTCCATGAAAGCCTCCCTATCTCGGAAAATTAAGTTATCTTCACGCTGCCCTTATGACAGATCCTAGTAGGGGAATGCTCCAATTCTTTGCTGACAAATGGGACAAGATATGCCATGATGACCAGTGGACCTGGCAAATTTTTTCCAAGGGACTCTGTATAACTTTCAGCACACCACCTCCATTTTCCAGGGTTCTTCACTATTTACCCTGTCATCAACTCAATCATTCCATTCACACTCCTTGGTTGATGATGAAAACATCAAGACGGGTTGTAAATGTTGTTGTTGTTGGGGGGGAGAGACTATACAATCAGTATGGACTTGGAAGATGGGTATCTTCATGTCCCCATTCACAAGGCTTCCAGAAAGTTCCTGCAATTTCCCTACAAAGACACCATTTACCAGTTCAGGGCACTCCCAGCTGGACTCTGCAGCAGTCTGTGTGGTTTGATTCTACTGGTGGACCAGGAAATGACCCATGTCTGGACCACCTCCATTGCAGCAACATCAACTACTTGGACTACATTCTGCAAAACAGGTGTGTTATATGTTAGAGCAAGATATGATGTCTCTTGGTACTCTCCTCAACAAGGACAAATCCAACCTTGTACCATCTCAACATTTTGTTCATCTAGGTAGGGAGTTCAACACTTGAGTAAAGAGAGCATGTCTCCCTTTGGAACAAACATTGAAAATCAGTAAAATCTTGGTTTCCTTGCTTATATGGGATGATCTACCTGCCCAATAATTTCCTTCACCTGCTGAGTTTGCTCCTCAACCTCTTAGTCCTAGGTCACCCATTTGTGTACCCTTTACAGATAATTCTGTTGCCTAAATGATGGCTGGGAATTTGCCTATTGGACCAACTTCTCACAGTCTGCACAACTATGAGGTTCCATCTCAGAAGATGAGGCGACCTTACTTGGCTCATGTTATGTATAAATCTGCATTACAACTTCCATAAATCATAATCTGCATAGATGCAAGCACAAAGAGCTGGGGTGGGGGCACACCTCCTTCCATCATTCTAGGAAGCCAGAGGAGCCTGACCCCCTCAAAATCATTATTTACATATAAACATTCTTGATGTGAAAGCCATTTCAAAAAAGCTGTTCATTTATGGCAGGAGGATCTACATGGGAAGGGAATTCTCATTCAATCTGCTGTGGTGACTTTTCACAAAAGGCAAGGTGGAACCAAGTCCATGGACTTTTGCATTCTTGTTTTGGATTTTCTAAAGTTGTGTCTTCATTGACAAAATCCAGACCAACTAAATATATTAGTGGACTCATCCTGGAAGACTCACCTAATACAACTGGAATGATCTCTTCATCCCTCGCTTTTCACTACATTATGTTCCTGATGAGATCAACCAGTGATGGATCTATTTGCGACAATGTGGAATGCCAAACTCCCAAATTTTGTCTCATCATTCTCAGATCTGAAGGCCTGGGCAGTCAATGCTCTTTCTATTGATTGGAACAGCCTGGATGCATAGACTTAACCCTCCAGCAGTTCTCAAGGAATCAAGATTGTCCCTCATTTGCTCAAGCAACCAAGATGGCAGGTGTTTCATCCCGACCCAGATTGGCTATGTTCAGTATGGACCTGGATCTTATTAAATAATCTGTCAGGAACAAACAGTTCTCACAACTAGTGGTGAAGATGAGATGGCCCTCCACTTTAAATGCAAACGGAAATCAACTGCAGGCATCAATATTTTAAATAGTTAACTTCCTGCTCAAGAGTCTTATTGGTTCACCTCACACAACACCTATTTCCTCACTGTATTAGTGAACAACAGGCAGAATCAGTGGAATACCTGTTCTGTCAGTGGAGCCAAACTACATGAAGTTCCAACTAGTCAGTACCATTTGTGATTGCTCCTGTTTTAATTACCAAGAACAGGCTCCTGTTCATGGGGAATACAACTTATGTAATAAAATTCCTGTCTACTTTGGACACTGCATGTCAAGGGCTACTGTAGAGAAAAGTACTAGTTCGGAAGACTGACCTGCTGTGTAGAAAGATATTACTCCTCTTCTTATCCTAATAGATGAAAGGATGACATATCGGTACTGACAATTTGTCCTGGAAAAAGTGGTATATTTATTTTGGATATTGGAAAATAATCCCAAACCAAATGAATGTGCTTTCATCTCGGCACACAAAGTTTGGGCAGTTGCCACAACATTGTTCTAAGAGATTATTCATCCTAAAAGGCTCAACTTGATCTGGTGGGACCTGTAGCCACATTACAACCAGTTACCCTCCCTGATCATCTGAAGCTCTACAGGACACTGCTTCATGACTTCTACTGTATTTACTGGAGGGAAACTTTTCCCTTTTGAAGTGGCTTCCTGATATACGGAGTCTGTTTTCCAGTCTGGTTATCTAGAAGCTGTCTCACATACTTAGGAGACCAGAGATGATCTCTCCAGGGTAAGGTAATGTATCTCCCTCCACCTCTTGTATATCCCTCCACCTCTTACCTATTCTAATCCAAGCAAATCCCTTTTTTAGCTCTGTTAGTCAGAAGAGTTTCTGCAAAGGCCAGTTGTCCCATCATTTATTATCTGTGTATGCCTGTTAGTACAGGTTTGTTATCACTGCTCTTTTTTAACTATGTTGAGGATGGCCTTGAAACTTTACACACACATTCATCCCAAGGTCATATTGGTCCCAAATGAAATATGCTGCTCAGACAACCAATATAGCCACTGTGGTGGCCATTTTGAAAATTATCACTACTTCCTGAATGGACGGTGTTATCACAAAGGTGGTTTCACTAAAAGATTTGATGTCTCATTGGTCCAAAATGATGGTCACCTTGAAAATCTTGTTATCACTACTCTGCCTCAGTGGATGGTCATATCAACATTGTGTTTTCACCAAAAGACTTCCTATGATCTCATTTTGGCCTGAAATGGTGGCCATCTTGAAAATCTTTGTTATCACTACATTGCCTCAAGGGATTCATATTAACATTGCATTTTCATTGAAAGACTTCATATGATGTCTCATTGGTCCTAAATGGCCACCAACACCTCAAAGCCACGAGAGAAAAACGGTATATCGCAGCATCCCAGACCATCACATCTATGGACTTCCCATGCCCAGCCTGTAACATCCTGTGTGCATCCAGCTTAGGACTTGGGAGCCACATGCGTAGTCACCAATGGCTGCACAACTAGCATCATCATCAGACATGATGGACTACTGAAGAAGGTCTAAATGATGGCCATCTTGAAAATCTTATTATCGCTACTCCTGAATGGATGGCTATATCAAAATGGTGTTTTTGCCAACAGACTTCATATGATTACTATTTGGTACTAAATAAAAATGGTGCCAATCTGACATCCATTATGTCTTCCATGGCAACCATCTTGAAAATCTTGTTATTGCTACTCTTGAATGAATGGTCATATCAACATGGGGTTTTTGCTGAAAGACCTGTTATTATGTCTAGCATTAAATGAAAATGGTGCCTATCTGACAGCTAATGTTGCCACCACAGCTGACATCTTGAAATAGTAATTGATCCTACATGAAAATGAAAATGGTCCCCATCATGCATCCAGTGTAGCTACTACAACAGCCATCTTGAAAATCTTGTTATAACTTATTAATCTGAATAATTGATCATACTATGATGAGCTTTTCACTAAAAGACTTCTTATAATTTCTGGTTGGTCTCTGTGAAAATGTTGATTCATCAAACATCCTCCAAGGGTTTTTGTAATGAAAGCAGTGCTAATCATACATCCAGTTTCATAGCCATGGTGGCCATCTTAAAAAACATTCATTGCTACTCCCCAGAAAAGACTGTGCTATAGATATGGGGGATTTTATTGTAAGACTTCTAATGATGTCTAGTTTGTTCCAAGTAAGAACTGTGTTGATCATTACTGGCTACTCTTGTTATACTACTCCTCTTGAAGGACTGGTAAACACAAGTAAACAAAAAACACTTCTCACTATATATAGTTAGTCTGTAATAAAAATTTCTTCAGTGCAATATCTCAGAATTTTAAAAAATCTCCTAATGGCAATTTCTCCAGCAACACAAAAGGCCCACTTGTCTCTTGCAGTATATATTTAATTCTGTATTAAAATGATGCTGGTCAAACCTCCAAAATGGTTGTCATGAAGGCCATCCTGAAAAATTTTTTTAGGTCTGCTTCTTTGGAAAGGATGTTCTTAATGACATAGGGTTTTCACTAAAACACTATGGCAGTATGTAGCTGGTTCTGAATGAAAATGGTGTTCATCAGCCATCAGCATGGCATGATAGTTGCCATCTACAAGATCTTGTTATCTTCATTCCACTTCATATAGAGATCCCCAGTTACTGTTGATTCCTTGCTGGGGATGATCAAGATTAACTCTTATGCCCAGTTAGGGCTTTACATTTCTATTGGACCACTTCAAAAGGGCGAAGGAGGTGTAGGAAGTGTCTTTTCCTTCATTATAAGGATCCTGCAGATGTTTTGGCATCCACCATTTATAGGTGGATTGTCATCACAATCAAGAGGATTAATTACTCCCTTACTGAGAGGGACCTTAAATTTATGAAGATTAAATCCCATGAGGTTCAACCAATTGTTACCTCAATGGCTTATCTAACTCATTCATCATTAGTGGTCATTATGAAAGCTGTGTTTTGGAGATGAGATTACTTCCTCCACCTTTTTCCTTCAATGTTTGGTGTCCCAGAATGAAGGCATATTTTCTTGGGGCCAATAGTTATGGAACAAAAAGTGACCCAAGCTAATACCAACTTACAGCAGTTGATATTCCACCATAAGGAGTGGGTGTATCCTTTTTATCTCAGTTTTTGAGGCCATGAACCTTCAATGACATAATTGCCATTACCTGCTATTGCCAGATTCTCACCTCGCACCATGCTCTGATGTCTCACAAGTATTTTGTGTCCCTAAGAAAGAGGATGGTTACTATGCAATGTCCTATAATATGGCAGTGGCAGGGGAGGAGGAGTACAAACTTGATCTGTCTTCTTTCTAGTTTTGGACTTCTAGAACTTTCATCTATTGACAGGATGGAATTTTCTTAATTGGATGAGCGTAATTTCTGTCCTAGAAAGGTAAGCAATGCAGTAGCAACACTGGTAAGTATTATATCATTAAAATCAGTTTTGCACAGAAATACACACACACACACACATTACTATATGTTGGGTTATTATCAGTAGTCTACATCGGGTTTTGGAGTCCAGAATATAAAAACTGGATTCCTTTATAGCAGATTACTTTATGCTTGAGCTAAAAATTTTATCAAATTTATAAGGTTTTTCATGTTATCATTTTTATCTGATGTCTGCCAGCTATTATTTCATTATTATTGTTATTATTATTATTATTATTATTATTGGGGGGCCCCGAGTGGCCGAGTGGTCTAAAGCGCTGATCGTTATGGATCACTGCCATCTCACCTCTGTCTGCGTGAGTTCGAGTCCAGGCTCGGCTAACGTGGGTACGTGAGAAAGCCTGCCAGTAGCTTCTCGTGGGTCGGTGGTTCTTCCCGGGGTTTTCCAGGGTTCTTCCTCCACCATTAATACTGGCCGCCATGTATAGCCTATCTTGTGCTGAAAAATGGCGTTAAACCCCATAACAACAACAACAACAACATTATTATTGGTGTTATTATTATTATTGTTATTATTATTATTATTATTATTATTATTATTATTATTATTAATGTTGTTATTGTTATTTTAATTATTATTATTGTTTCACCTGCATTAGCATTGTCACTCTTCTGGTGGTGGTGATAGAAGCATTGTGAACATAATAGTTTTGTGTTGAAGTTGTGTTAAAACTTGTACAAGTCATGTGCAGATGGAAAAAATGCCCCAAAAATAATTGCAACAAATATTGTAATATTAATAATGCTACTAACACTACTGCTAATAAATGAATAAAACAAATATTCAAGGAAACACAAGATTTTTAATAAATAGTGCAATAACAGTACCATGCCAACTGTGGATAGTTTTTGTACAATGAGTCTGCTTTTATTTTCTTCATTCTTTTGTACAGCATTGTACACTATGCAGAACCCAGGCTTAGACACTTCTTTTTAATTCTTCATCCCTGATAGGTGGCACAAAAAGGCTTCCAGCATCTGCTTACCTCCTACAATAATGGATCAGCCATTCCAGATATATTGTCTTGCATTCTACATTATACATGTGTGTGTAATAGAACATGTATTAGTTGGACTATATTTGCAAGTGGAATACCAGAGATATTTTAGGGTAGGGCAATGAAAAGGGTATTGGTGGAGATGTTATAGGGTACTTTAGTGCCCATGTTTTCTCTGTCAATACACTCTGAGTCCCCCGCCTTTCAATATCACCAATATCACATGAGAGAATATCAACTAATTTAGCATGTTGACTGCAGCTTTCTTTATGAGTGCTATATGGTCAACTGTCTTTTTCTTTTCACCAAGTCAATTCCCTTATGTGGCTCTTTCACAGCATCCTGGGGTGTTTTTTTTTCTTCTTTCAAATGTTGCATCATCTGACAATATGCATGTTGCCAATTATTTTTTAATGCTCATAGGATTATATGCATGTCTTATTCAAATTGCCAGCATTTGTCATTTTTTTTTATATGTGCTGTCATACAGAGAATTACCTTATTTCATTTGCTGAATGAAAATTGATTTGAAAGGCAAAAGATTCAAACAGCCCAACTTAAATTTACTTTGAAATATTGCATTACTTTATTTTCTGGAATATGTTTAAAAATGTGCTTGAATGACGTTTGCAGAATTATTAAAATATTGCAAAGACATTAATATTAATTTGCACTAAACTATTTTTCTGATTTAATTCATGCAGCAATTGTTAAGAAAGTTTAGTGTTTTTTCATTCTTTTTATTACGTTTGTTTTATTTCCACAATTTAATGTTTTCTTGTATTGTTCATTTAATATAATCAATTTTAAATACCTGTCATTTTATTTTATTTGCTGTATAAATATTGAAAATCTAGTCACTCACTTTCTCTCTCTCACTGAGTTTTCTTCATGCTTATTCATTTTTTTTCTTTCTGTGGTTTAAGGTTTTCTCTCAGTCTTCAATAGGATGGCATTAAAAAGCAAGCATTTTTTAATGTCTAACCTGCATGTTACTTGCTAAATTATTCAATTTTGAAAACACTCTCTCATAGTGATATAGATTTATTTGACTGGATGCAGCAGACAGACCCACTGACATCATTTATCAATATTCCAGTTGGTAATGCCCATTCATCAAATACCAGTTAGTGGTACCCCATTGCCTTTCCATGGGTTACCATAAGAAATAACATAGAAAACCTCTGACAAGAAAGCTGCCACCATACAGTAACTATTATATAATTAACAATAATTATTGTTAATTATATAACTATTATAAAATTAAATATAATTATAAATTAAGCTCATATGGGTATTCCAATGCTGTACTACAGTTTGACCTGGCAGGTATTATATAACATTTTGTTCTTTAAATTTTTGTTGTTGGGTGGGGTAAATCAAGAACAAAAGAAAGGTCTTCAGCTTTTGCAGATCTCATAAATAATAGAATTGCCATCATATAGATATTGTTTCTCTTTCTACATTTGTACGTGAATTAATAATGGAATAGACACTGCCATTACCCTGTATCCAAAAATAGATGGAGAAAATCCAGTTATTAATAGATCAGAAGGTAGGTCTAGTTTAAGGGCATATTGGGATTCCAATGCAGTACTGATTTTTAACTTAGAGTATATGACTATTGTTATTTTATTTATTTTTTGATAAAAAAACAAACAATAGTCACATGTAAATGAAATGTACTTACTAGACATGTTATATATACATGCTAACATCATAGAGAGCAAAATTGTACAGAGGCTCCTGTTCTAAATATTAAACCATTATACTCTAGGTGTGAAACATGAGTGTTCCAGTAGTTCTCTCATTTTATAATATCAGTTACACATTTACATGCACTTTTAGTTCAAATAAGCCATCCTAAGAATAAAGGTAAACTCAATCTTGTAATGATGATAACATTAAACATGATGCCACAATTTTAAATTTTTGTACCATCTATAATCACTTATACGATTAGTACAACTGCAAACTGGACAAACCCAGACCTGCTGTAGCATAATGCATCAGCAGATCTGGGTCTGTGAAGTTTGTTAAGAGTAATCGGTAGAACAAACAAGATAGACCCTGATCCGCATGCAGATTATGCTACGGCAGATCAGGATATTTGTTGTTTGCAGTTTGACTTAACTTTAAAGTGAACATATACAATACATTTGTTAAAAAATGATAAATAATGAATGCATGGAAAGAAATATACTATTATGGCTTTAAAAAACGTAATACAGCACACTAATATATATGTTATTGTGATCAGAAAATACAAATGTAATATAATCCTTTTTTTTCCGGTTTGGGGTGGCTTAAATGTACTTTATTTGAAGTACACTAATGTTAAGTTTTATATTATAAGTCTGTCCTGCAACAGTTCATCGTGTTATTCCCACATCTCTCAGCTTATTCTGATTTTTAAAACAAATTAGACTCTTATCATCATCAAAAACATGAAATAACCCAAATTTGGGATAAATTGGTTTAATTATGAGTTACTTCCTAAAATTGCTTATGGTCATTAAATTTAATAAATTCATTGTTCTTCACTTTGTGATCTCCCTGTTATATACATATTTATTACCAATGTCTTATGTTCTTATATTTCTTTTATTTATATATATATATATATATATATATATATATATATATATATATATTGTATTCATTCCAGAGATGATATTACAGAGAAGAGAGTATCATGGTTCAATGCACTGAGCTGATGGTATTTAGGTGCCTTATCAGAAACTACATATATGGTTTTTCCCTTATAAACCTCATAAGATAACAGGTAATAACAACAGCAATGGTGATGATGATGATCATAACCATTAGAGTGATAAATAGGATAACAAAATTGATGATTATTATGATAGATACAGTAGAACCTGTCTTGAAAGACTGCTCCTTTTGCCAAAAATCATGGTCTCTCATGACAGGTCATGACAATAAATTCATGCATGGAGAATCTGGACTCTCCAGACAGATGGTCTTGCATGGTCTATCAATACAGTTTTTAGTATATTACGAATAAACAGACCTGCATCATACACAAGTTTCTAAAAAGTGGATTAAGTTTACACATTCACAGTTAATTTAGTTGTGGAAAGTTTGTATCAAATCTTTTGCAGTGTTTTTAGAAATTCTTACATCTCATGCTTCACATGGCCTTAACATTGTCTTGATGCACATGATCTAATTGGTGTCAGAAAGCAAATGGTTCTTGATTAATATCTTTCAGAAGATTTGTACAGATTAATAGTGAGAGAATACAGTTTAATAATTTTAAAGTTATATTTCACAGATGGAAAATTTGAAACAAAATTTAAAAAATGTGTGGCTCTCCCAGAAATGGAAATATTTCAGCAGTACATTTTACACAGAGAAATGTTTAAGTGGTTCTCTAAAATCTCAACCCATTTTTATGAAGTTATGATCTGTGGTGCACTTCCTACATGGCATTTCATAGTGATCATTGAGGTGACAAGATGGATTGAGGCCAGACTCTTAAACAGTTACATTTAAGTATATATCAACCTAAATCTAAAGACTATGAGTGATTCCTGAAATTTAAATACATATTGGAACTAATGTAAACATGTTTCTTTAGAAGTTTGATGCAATATGATGAAAACAAGGAGACTGTGTAATACATGAAATGCACTCCTGTGCATAATATCTGAATCCATTTGCAGGAGGTATGGCAGAGAGTTGGAGTGGGCAAAGTGGAAGGACTAGGTTATATTAAAGACTACCAGGTGACATGCTGTTTTGATCTATCATATTGTTTGTGCCCCATATTGTTGTGAAATTTATTTTCTGATTTATTATTTTTAGAATCTGAAAATTAGGATGGTCACAATGACAGCTGGAACTTTAATGGCTGTGGTCATGGTAAGTTTACTGTTGTCTTCTATGTCTCCTTTTTGGGATGTAAAATATAATACATGTTCTAAGAAAAGCAGTAGCTATTTGAAAATTATTTGAATAATTATGAACTGATATGAGAAGACAAGTCAGAATCAATAACTTATAGTAAATCAATGATAACTCGACAATATTGTTTACCTCTCAGCTGGGCACATTGTATATCAATCAGTTATCACTTAAAAAATGTTTTAATGACCCATGACCAAGCAGATCAACTAGGCAGGCTTAAATTTTTACACAATTTCATAATGACACATAATTTGGTGGTTGGATCAGTTTATCTGTAATCAAGTGGGTCACATAGACAGTTTTGGCTATGTCATATGTACAATTTGAAATCTTTATGGTATCAAAACTCAGCAGTTAAAAATAAGAAAAACTCTTCTCCTGAATCTCTGGAAAAAAAATGTTGTACAGTGTAGTATCAGCCCCTTTGAGGGACTCATGTTTTGTCTTAATGGAGGCAGGAGCTACATTGGCTTCATGGTTACAGTGCCAGACTCATGCCTGCAAGACTATGGGTTCAAATACTACCACTGGATCAGCCCAGGTAAAGCTATCATGTTATATTCTTGGGCAAGGCACTTTACTCAAGCTGCCTCAGCATTAAATAACCTACTTGTGTTGCTATGCTGAACAACATGAAACCATAATTGCCTGTGATCGTAGACATCATCTTTATAGCAATGATGACAATGACACCATCAATGTTACAATTCTATTTTAAAGTTACAGGAAGTCATATATCATCTGCATCAGTTCTTGTATTCAGTGAAACTTAAGTTTAATATTACTCTATGTGTAAAGTTTTGCATCATGATATAAGAACTATAGTTCAGTAGGAAATTTATGCATTTTAACTTGTGATAAAACTTGTATGACTTTTTGGGATTTAATTCACAATACAGTAAGTTCTTTTGAAATGTTCACTTTGTATTCTAGGGAACTAAACTATTTGTTGTCGTTTACAAAATTTGTTAGTTTTTGCTCTTTTCTGTTACTTAGTTTAAGACCATAGAGCTGTAATACACCATAGGAACAATGTAATGCATATTTACATCATAGTAACAAAGTACATGTACACCATAGTAACATTATTAATGCTCATTTACACCATAGTAACAACATTAATGCTCATTTACACCATAGTAACAACATTAATGTTTATATTTACCATAATAAGAAATAATATACAATAACAAGTGAATTATTTCTTTAACGAGGTCATATCAAAATTTTTTAGTTTGAACAAAAGTTATTCGAGATTCTGAAATAGCACGAACTCAATGTCTTCATGAGAGATGAAGTTTAGAGAAGGTTAGGCTTAATTTTATTTTCATTATAAGGGGTCTGAATTGGATAGTTGATTCCTTACACCCCCATTATACAGGGTCTGAATTGGATAGTTGATTCCTTACACCCCCATTATACAGGGTCTGAATTGGATAGTTGATTCCTTACACCCCCATTATACAGGATCTGAATTGGATAGTTGATTCCTTACACCCCCATTATACCGGGTCTGAATTGGATAGTTGATTCCTTACACCCCCATTATACAGGGTCTGAATTGAATAGTTGATTCCTTACACCTCCATTATACAGGGTCTGAATTGGATAGTTGATTCCTTACACCCCCATTTTGCCATCAAAATAGTACCAGCTTCAGTGATAAACATACAAAGATGGATATTTTAAGCAAAATTAAACCTGTTCTTAAAATAGAATGCCCTTAAAACATATCCTGAATCTGCCACAATTTTATAATATGTGAAGAAACATTTATTACATGCAAAACAAATATATTAGCCCTGAAGTTGTTTATGCATTAAGTTAAAGTAAGGAAAACTGCAAGTGACATAAGTTATACCTTTGGTAAATGTTGACTGCTTTATTATTAAGTTTACATCACTGGATGCCTTGACATTGGTATGGTAAGTCAATTTATCAAGACAGTGTGTTAATTCTTGTGATGAAAAGAAAACATATTATCATGATCTCAATCTTTCAGACCACTGTCACGATGGGTGTAATCCGTACAGAGAAGTGTCCCAAACATGATCTGATATTTTCTGATTATACATCTTGTCCACATACTGAATCTGAGGACTGGAATAATTTGAAAATGAAGATGAATTGTAACGGAGACTCTTTCTATCACTGTGCTTCCAACAGCCAGGGCTGTGATGTGCAACTATGCGTGAAAAGGGTTTATTGTGAAGCTGGTATGTTTCTCCAATGCAAAGCAAAGTTTGTCTGTTGTTAAATTTTGGTCAAGTTCACATATATGCACTAATTTTTTTATGCAGCACATGTACTGGCAAGCTAAGTAGTTATCGTTCCCAATACTGCATATATTACCTATAAAGTTTGTTAAGATATACAAAGAGTAACTCAGATATTGTTGAAGTTAAATATGATAGATCAGAAGATGTATTTTAAGATATCTATTTATGAATTGTTGCTGTTTGTGACAGCTATATGCAGAAATTATGCATATTTCAGGCATGTTATAGAAGACTTATGCCTCTGTGGATTGAGACAGAATTTTTAATTTCTTTAATTTCTTGTAATGAAATTTAATGAAAGTAAAATATCCCCCACTCTAATCTTTGACAAGGAGATCTGACTTTGGGGAAAGTGTCAGTTGTTGTATTCATTTTATAGGATAAGATGAGTTGTATCCATTTGTTTTTCTCATACTTTATAATGTTAGCACCATTAAAATTGTAAGATATCAAATCTCTTTTAAAATGTTTAGAGCTGCTTGTTATATGTCCTTACAAATATCTTATAAACCAGGGATTTACTGAAAATTGAACTTGCTCTTAGTAGAACTGAGCTTGCCCCAAAAATGGTCAGGTAGAAAATGGTTTCAGAATAGCTAGATTTTTCACAGAGAGAGAGAGAGAGAGAGAGAGAGAGAGAGAGAGAGAGAGAGAGAGAGTGTATAACAACAGAGATGCATTAAATTAATTTAATTTTTCTCCTGTCTTCCTCCATGGCAGCATTCTTTATCTTTCCGATTTAAGTTCCAATTAAAGTTTAAATAATCATGCAGAATTAATCATGTATCCAGGAGGAAATCAAGGTAAAAATAAAGTCCATAAGTGAAATAGTCACAAAATTGTCAACGATTTCACTCCATTGTGTTTGTCTGTGGTGTGTTGTATCCACATGTCTGCTTCCACTTAATGTTAGTCCCTATGGAAAATAGATTTGCTATCCTTTGCCTTGAACAGTCTTGGGATATTTTCTGCAGTGGCTGCAGAACATTATTTCATTTGCTGAGTCATGTTCTAGCCATGGATAGTCATTGATCAACGATGACTGAAACTTTCTTGCATGTTTAACAGCTGCTTATTTTTCTGAAAAATGGATTATTAGAGCTAGAAATTTCATCAAATTGTGTGTGTGTGTGTGTGTGTCTAGCAATAAATAAATTGTAGATGCAGATTTTCTTAATCACCTATTTTGGAGTCAAAATGTTAACCACATTGAAAATTTTTGATGTACAATATTTGAAATAAGAATACTGACTCAGTACTCCTTCACTACTTTTACTAATCATGACAGGTAATCGCCCCTTGCTGGACCCTGACAAGGACACAGCTATTTGTGCACCATGCCCACCAGACAGATATCAAAGAACAGGGTTTTGGTCAAATGAGCAGAGCTACTGTGAACATGAAAAAACAAAATGTGATGGTGATGGCAAAATAGAATGTCAGCCAGGATCTACAATGACAGACAGGTCATGCCGATGCAACATACACCAAAACTTGGCACTGGAGAGTTATGCATTGCACAATGCAACATGCTGTACTAACAATGATGCATGGTGTTCCTGTGTAAATTTTACATCTCCATGTCCAAATGGGACTACTAGACATGACAGTAGGTTTTTTCATTACATATTTTATTTGCATAAAGCTACAGTTTTTATTTAAATTTAATCACTCTTTAAAAGTAACTTTTCTCATTCCAAATTTCAAATGACTAGCCCATCATAGAACACAAGGCAAATATTTCTTTTTCAATTTTCAAATAATTAGTTGTAAAAATTTTAGTTAAGTATGTACTAAAGAGTTTTGATGTTGTTTGAAATACAGTCAGGACTCAATTTAGGACCTCCCTACCATTTATTAAGTCACCTTTCATTTGCAACAATGGTGTCAATCATCTTCTCAGTCAGTAAATTTTCCAGCATCTTTTCAGTTACTGGTACGTTTCTGTGATATGTTTATAGCTTAATATCTTGCAATAAGTAATTAAATATTTATTCTCCAATAGAGTATGGTATCAGTTTCTCCATTTCTGGTATCAATATGAATTCTTTCTTTCTTTAAAAAATTAATGAATGTAATTTATTGCCTGTAATAGCTCCAAACTTTCAATCTTTAGCACTACAGGTCATCGATTAGAAAAGTCTGTGTGGTGGCCTGTCATTCATTGTCTGTTGCCCAATCTGTCCATTCTTTAGCACAAGTTTGTTATCACTACTTCTCCTAAACTTCTTGGAGCATTGCCATGAAACTTTAGACATGTATTCATTCCATGGTCTAGTTGGTCCTAAATGAAAATGGTGCTGCTTGGAATCCAATATGACCACCACAGTGGCCATCTTAAAAATCTGATTGCTGATCCGCATGAATAGATATGGTCATATCAATATGGGGTTTTGCTAAAAGACTTCATATGATGTCTAGTTGGTTCTAAATGAAAATGGTGCAGATCTGACATCCAATATGGCAGCCAACTTGAAAATCTTATTATTGCTACTCCTCCTGAACAGAAAGCCATATTGACATGGTGTTTTCACCAGATGACTTCTTATGATGTCTAGTTGGTATAAATGAGAATGGTGACATTCACACATCCAGTATGGCTGCCACAGCAACCATCTTGAGAATCTTGTTATCACTACTCCAGGAGTTTTTAATGAAAGACTTAAGTTGTTCTTCAGTGAAAATGATGCTGATCAGATAACTTGTTATCACTGTTTCTCCTGAATGAATTATCATACCAGCATGGAGTTTTCACTGAAAGATTTGTTATAATGTCTTCTTTTAGATAGCGAGTTTTTAATGAAAGACTTAAGTTGTTCTTTGATGCAAATGGTGCTGATCAGATATCTTGTTATCACTGTTTCTCCTGAATGAATTATCATATCAGCACGGATTTTTCACTGAAAGATTTCTTATAATGTCTTCTTTTAGATGGCTTGTCATATCAACATAGTGCTTGCACCAGAACACTTCTTATGTCTAGCTGGTCATAAATGGAAATAGTGTGGATCTGATATCCAGTTTGGCCACCATGGCAGCCATCTAGAAAATCATATTATTGTTACTCTCGAATATGGAAGTCATTTCAACACAGGGTTTTCACCAGAAAAAAGCAAATTCTTTTAGTGAAGATTTATGGTACTTTTATTTCAGATTACAGGTGCCTGGAGGAATGTCCACCAAACTCTTTCAGACATTGGGATTCAGAGACATGTTATTCAAACAGGTAGAAAATTATTTGACTTCTTTGACTGCTGCATTTGTAATGAATATATTATGTTTGTAAAATTGAATGACAATCAGTAGTCGGCCTCAGATATCCAAAAGAAAGCTTGAGATTATGCTTGCATTAGTCCCTGCCAAAAGTGAAACTCCTTGTACACTCTGTTAGACAGTGACTTTCCTGGGTGTTTAAAATTGTACATGTTCCCAATTATCATAGACTTTTTAACCATCCCCTGAGGCTGATGATGATTTAGCTGTGCTGATTGGTGGTGGTGGTTGTGGTGGTAGTAGCGAGGATGGTGCAGAATTAGCCAGTGAAAATAGAAGCATTGGGACCTGCCACTATGCTATAAATATATTATACAGTAAAATGCAAATAATCTGGACCCATCAAGAAATAATGATTTTTTTTCTAGAAAAGAGGTTGTATGGATAATTTTTGCAAATCAGTTTAGGATTTGGTTTTGGGGGAAAATTGAAGAAGTCCAATTGAGATTCATCAGTCAAGAATCATGACTGTTTCAGTTCTCAGAAAGAGGAGATTGAATAATTGTAACTGGATTTTCTCAATTACTTTGAACTAAAATGATATCAGGTTACTCTTATCATGAGAATGCTAATTATTTTTCACATTTTTAATATTCATAACTGATGGTGAGAATGATATCAAGTTCTGTCTGAGCAGTTACCTATGTCTGCAGGTCATCTTCTTAACCATTACCTGTGTCTGAAGTCATCTTCTTAACAGAAAAAATACTGAAATATTAGTCAGATGTTATGCTTTTGTTACTACAATTTAACTACATTAAATTTTTCAACTCCATCATTGGAATTGGAGATGGGACACAGAATTTTCATGGATCAAATTGAATACAGGATAGAACATTTTAAACTTTTATTTCATTAACTAAAAAGATATTGCTTTTCAATGCATACTAATTTCCACCCATAAAACTTTTTTTTTTCTCTACTTTTGTCTTGGATGATTTTTATATTTTAAAAAATCTGATTTCAATTTTCTGAATCTGGAAATTTAAGAAAGAGGCCTTACATGGGCATTGTTTAAACCTGACTTGAATACTCTTCATAAGTGAGAATTTTGCACACATTATTTAAAAACCATTTTAATGGTGCCAGTAAGTTTTATCAAAAATGTAGGCCATGTTTGGAGGAATTACTTTTCACTACTGCCATCCTTTTGTCTTTTCTTTTCTCTCAAAGGCAAGGTGAATTATTCCTGTTTACACTCATTCACATTATAAACAAAATTTATTTATGTATCTCTATTTATGCAGTCAGCATGATGACAAGCAAAGGACACAATGCTATGAAAAAATTTGGGATATTGAATTATTGTCCTCATGGTATTAATACAGGGGTATATAGCTATCACCGTCAGTCTGTCTGTCTATAGGTAAACATTTTTGTTTCCACTCCACAGCTCTGAAACCAATAATGGTTTCTAAATACAATTTGGCACACATATTAAACTATTGGTCTTTATGAGCCTCTTGTTATTCACAATTCTTCCATTTCAATATCTGCTATGATTTTATGTTTTTCTGTCCCTCCATCCATTCTTTAAATGTTTCTGGAGAATAACTCTGTTACAGATATTGCTATGAAACTTGGTACATTTATTAGACTGGTACCTTTCACTGTTTGTGCTGGATCATGGGGTACTATCAATAGGAAACTTTGCATTAGAGGGAACTGGGGCCATACATTATCTCTAAATGATCCTTACATAGATATGACACAACAGAGAGGTCAGCTTAGGACAGATCAGGAGAGTGTCAAAATTTGGTCAGAAGTTTTGACTAGAGAAGAATTTTCACCAACCCAATTATTTAGCATGCAAATTGACAAAAACGACAACTATTGAACAGGTTCAATTTTATTATAAAAATTAATATATGCACATAATCTCATCACATCAGTTTATTTCACAGTAACTTGTTGCTTTTCATATTCTCCTTATATACAGCACAAACATTTGTTAACCTTTCTTAGTACATCACTACCTGGATTATATTTGTGGCAGATCTCATCATTGTTGATTTCAACACTTAGGAGATGATGTATCATTACTTGATCCAAGTTTCCTCTGGAGTCTGCCTGAATTTTCCTCATAATAAATAATATTCTATTTGAATCGAATTTGGGAAGTTTCTCTTTAAATTGACTTTACAGGAATGGTAGAATGCGTGTTTGCATCCATTTGAAATTGATTTCAACCAGTGAAATTCCTGTTTCCATCCACTATCAAATTTCATGTGATATTTTGGTTGTTTAGAAATTGGCTTTTTAGTATTGGGAGATAATGCACTCCTAGATACCTCAACAAACTTTAAATACTTAAGCCAAATGGACCTTATTTCTGTCACCTGGGCTCTTTAATAATGACTGATCCAGTCATAATCCATTAATATTTTTAATCCATTCTGAATTACTTCTGATCACACTTAATATAATCCATCTCAAAAAACATTAAAACTGACATCAAACTGACCCTGCCAAAAGAATCCAAGTAGTGTTAATTGTTTTATGCTTCCTGAGCTCTTTAGTAATCCATCATAATCCTTTAACACCTTTAATTCTTTCCAAATGACTACTGATCACATATAGTATAATCCAATGGTTACTATCAGGTTAATTGTCTGTCACATTAGCAATTAAAGTGTCATGTTTGTGCAAGACAGTTCACAGTCACATGATCACAGGAGCTCTTTTACTGTAAATATACTACATTCAAAGCAGCATTTGAAAAGAAAAATGGAAAAATTTATGTTCTGGAAATTTTATAATAATAATTTTGAGTATACAAGAAAATTTATATTAGTTCCATACAGTGGAAACAATCATAAAGGGATGATGCACTTCATAAGTTATCCTCAAGCTTTCCAGAAATCATCGACCGCTCCGGTGGCCTAGTGGTTAGAGCGTCCGCCTCGGATGCGGGAGG